>CM047905.1:23809055-23839509 GCA_026229545.1 Pistacia atlantica
GGAAAGTTATCTTATAGACATGTATGCAAAATCTGGTTTGATTAGAGCTTCTCAACAAAATTTTGAGAGAAACCATACTGGGGACAGAGATCAAGCCACTTGGAAAGCTAAGATTGCTGGGTATACCCAAAATGGATTGGTTGAGGAAGCTTTCATTACTTTTAGGCAGATGCTTGAGCAGAACGTAACTCCCAGTGTTGTGAATATAGCACCTGTGCTCCCAGCTTGTAATCCAATGGGAAATATAGAGTTGGCCATTTGGGCAAGCAACTTCATGGATTTTCTATCCCCCATTTGTTGGACCAAAATGTCTTCGTAGGCTCTGCTTTTGTTGATACGTATTCTAAGTCGGGGTCAATTTCTTATGCTGAAAATGTGTCTGCCCAAACCTCTGAAAAAATGCAATTGTAGAGCTCTTTCTTTGTTTCGCAGAATGCAAGAATGTTACATTGAACCTGATGCCGTTACCTTTGTCGCAGTGTTGTCTGCTTGTAGTTATGCTGACTTGGTTGATGAAGGTCTTCAAATATTTGAGTTGATAGAGAGTAAATACAAGATTCAGCCCTCAACTGAGCACTATTGTTGTGTTGTGGACATGTTAGGTAGGGTTGGGAGGGTGGTTGAAGCCTATGAGTTTGTCTAAAAATTAGGTGCAGGGGGGAATGTGTTGGAAATTTGGGGTTCGCTTCTTGGTGCTTGCAGACTTCATGGAAAATCTGATTGGGAGAAGTTGTTGCCAAGAAGTTGCTTGAATTAGATACAAGAAAAAAATGACGAGCTATCATGTTTTGCTCTTAAATGTCTATGCAAAAGAAGGAAACTGGGAAAATGTTGACAAAGTAAGGAAAGAGGTGAGAGAAAGAGGGTTGAGAAAAGAAGTTGGATGTTCTTGGATTGATACTGGAGGTTATGTGAACCGTTTCACCTCTAAGGATCAAGAGCATCCGCAAAGTGATGAGATATATGAGAAGTTGGAAGGATTAGCCATGGAAATGAAAAATGCTGGTTATAGGGCCAACCGAAGCTCTAATCTAGATGTCATGTCGCAGTTTAATGAATGAATTGGAATATTCATTATGGACTTTGAAAATGGGAGAATGAAAACCATGTTTAGTGAAGACAACTAGCTGCAAAAATGTTGGCTGTTGAAAGGCCAGTAGTTGGTCATTTAATTATTGTGGATACAACATGATGGTAGGTCTAAATCTTGGTCTTCTGTCAAGACTGACAATTTCGATCAATGCTCAACTTGCTCAGTTGAACAGGTCAGTGTTTAGCATGACGCAATTATCTGGATGTTTGCATGGTCTTTAGTGGTCAAGTTAAGCAATGGAGACTAAATTAGAGTGAAGTGGATAAGCTGCTCAACTTTATTTAAACAGGCCTTATCTCATTGTCCAGATAAAAAAATTAATATCACATTATCAAATAATATGGTGAAACTGTCCAATGAATTATACAGTACATACGTTATAAGCTGACATGGTATACATAATACACTCAGTGTATGTGTTATATGTGTCTCTCCTCTTTTCACTATTAACAAGGCAGTGACATCATTCACTATTAGTGTATTCATAAAGAGTAATGCATACCAAATTCATGCATAGAATAATGTGATAAAATTTTGATTATTAATTAATTTTAACTAAATATTAATAAACAGTCATGATTTTATCACATCATTTGATGCATAAAATCGGTATACAAGCTGGTGGCTTTTATCATTTCCAATCCATAAAAGCTTGGTATAATTTTACTCGCAACCAACAAGAGGAATCATCAATCATCCACACCAGGAACAAGAAAGCTCAGCTCGTTATTCCTACACCAGGCATCGGCCACCTCTTCTTCGCCGTGGACCTGGCCAAGCTTCTCGTCCACCACCTCTCAATCACCGTCCTCATCATGAAACTACCTTCTGACTCTAAAGTCAGCGCCTACCTCGACTCAGTCTCTGCAGCCAACCGTATCAACTTCGTTCATCTTCCAAACGATCACATTCCACTTCCTGGATCCAATCCCAGAAAATTCTTCCCTTTATATATTGAATCTCATAAACCCCACGTCAAAGCACCTGTCTCTAAGCTTCTTCATTCCGAGTCAGCCTCCGATGACTCACCCAGACTAGCCAGGTTCGCTCTCGACATGTTTTGTACAGTCATGATCGATATTGCTGATGAGCTTGGAGTTCCGAGCTATATTTACTACACATCGAGTTGTTTGATGTTTCACGCGCAAGCTCTTTATGATGATCAGAACATGCACACCGCTGAGTTGAAAGACTCGGATACCGAGTTGGAAGTACCAACTCTCGTTAACCCAATTCCTGCTATGGTTTTGCCTTCTGCGTACATGGAGAAAGATTAGTCTATGATAGTGTTTGAGCAACCAAGGAGGTTCCGAAGGGTTAAGGGTATTGTTGTAAATTCATTCATGGAGCTGGAGTCTAATATGATAAAGTCTTTCTCAAATGGTGAAACTGAGACCAACATCCCACCCGTTTATTCTGTAGGACCCATTTTGAATCTTGGGGGTGATAGCTTTGATTTAGGGTCAGACAAAAGCAGAAATCATGGAGTGGCTTGATGATCAGCCGCCATCGTCGGTTGTGTTCCTATGCTTCGGGAGCATGGGAAGTTTCGATGAGGATCAGGTGAAAGAGATTGCCTGTGCGCTCGAGCAGAGTGGTCATCGATTCTTATGGTCCCTACGTCAACCTCCACCAAAGGGTCAGGTCGCCATACCGAGTGACTACACAAATCCAACGGACCTTCAAAATCATCTTCTCGTATAAGGTTCATGGATTCGTTCGTCAAAAGCCATTGAACCCTCGTCAAAGAAGCAGTCACAAAGCTAATTCAGACGGATTCAGCCTCTGGTGACTCGCCTCGAGTCACCGGTTAGTTCTCGATATGTTATGTGCGGACATGATTGAAGTTGCGAATGATTTTGGAGTTCCTAGCTACATTTTCTACACCTCCAGTGCAGCTTTTCTTAATATGCAGTTACACTTGCAAGTTCTTTGCGATGAGCAAAACCAACCCATCACTGAGTTGAAAGACTCGGTCACTGAGTTGATTGTCCCGAGTCTCGTTAAGCCGTTTCCTGTTAGGAATTTGCCTATCGTGTTCACAGAGAAAGAGTGGACTACTGTTATGTTTCAACAAGCGAGGGGGTTTAGAGAAGCAAAGGGCATTATTGTAAATACATTCAAGGAGTTGGAATCCTATGCGGTCGAGTCTTCCTGTGAGGGTAAGTTGAACAACGCCCCACCTGTGTATACACCGGGACCCATTTTGAATTTAGAGGGTGATGAGATTGATCGAGGATTAGGTGGATCCATCTCAATAACAGAGATCAAGGAGTGGCTTGATGATCAACCGCCATCATCGATTGTAAATACATTCAAGGAGTTGGAATCCTATGCGGTCGAGTCTTCCTCTGATGGTAAGTTGAACAACACCCCACTTGTGTATACACCGGGACCCATTTTGAATTTAGAGGGTGATGAGATTGATCGAGGATTAGGTGGATCCATCTCAGTAACAGAGATCAAGGAGTGGCTTGATGATCAACCGCCATCAACGATTGTGTTTCTTTGCCCCGGGAGCATGGGAAGCTTCAGTGAGGACCAGGTGAAAGAAATCGCTTGTGCGCTTGAACATTGCGGCCATCGGTTTTTGTGGTCCTACTGGTTATGCTAATCTGACGGACGTGCTACCATTTTATCTGTCCGACTCAATTTGCCGAACTTTTCAGACATGACCCACTTCTTGAACACGCACAAGAACAACATCCGTGCAGTTGTCGGGAATGCCGCGGCCGGCGCTGAGGCTGAACTGATAGAAGCTTTGCCAAAGCTTGAGATCGCGGTGAGTTTCAGCGTGGGGCTTGACAAAGTTGACTTGGGGAAGTGTAAAGAGAAGGGAATAAGAGTCACAAACACTCCTGATGTGTTGACTGATGACGTGGCGGATTTGGCAATTGGGTTGACTTTGGCTGTGTTAAGGAGGTTTTGTGAGAGTGATCGGTATTTGAGGAGTGGCAAGTGGAAGAGAGTAGATTATAAGTTGACTACTAAGGTTAGTGGGATTTTTATTAATGTTAGTTTGGTTTTTGCTTTCGTGGATTAGTATGAAATTGCCTGATTTCATGTTCTGCTAGCATTTTTCTTGGTGTTGGATTTGATAAAGTGGAGAATTTTGTTGTTAATTTTTAGTGTTTTTAGAGTCTAATTGTTAATTAGTGCTGAAACCATTATAACCTTATAAGAACTTAAATGTGATAAATGTATAATCCTGCAAAGGGTTGTTCTGTGATGTTGGTGATGGTGGTAGTATAGTGATTCGTGGGGTTGAATATGCTTTTAAGCACTAATTGTTAATATGTGGTTTTGTATTGTGTTGTTGGTGAGGAGTTTGTTTTCATGGAGTACTTTTGTCGATTTGAGCTAGAGTTGTTCAATTCTCATGTTCTGCACTTCATTCTCTGTTGTTCTCATTGGTAGAGGGCTGAAATCCACAGAATTAGCCTAAACGCTATGAGGGTAACATCTGAGTGTAAGAGTGGCAATTGATTATTTGGGAAACTTCAGAAATAATTTGCCTTAGCTGTATGTTAATTTTGTGACAGTTTTGATCAGGACATAAACAGTTATGTAGGACTTGCTTTTCACTTGCCTTAATATCCCTACTTATCTGGGCTTTTAGCCGCCAAAAATTGAATACTTATTGTTTTGTTGTGGATTGAAATAAAGTGGTGAAGGTTAATTCTACAATAGTTACGATATGCACTTGGTTTATCTATAAAGTTACATTGGGCTCAGTTCTGTATAAATTAGGTGTGATGCTCTGCTGTTCTGAATCCTAAGTTAAAGGTGGCTCAATTCCAAGGCCAGTTCTCACCAATTGGTGTTTTTCAATTTCTTGTTTCTTTTCCCTAAAAAAATGAAGAAAAAGAAGATATCTTCAGTGTCTATTATGGATTAAACATCAGCTGTATTGTTGAAGAGAAAAGTTGGGTGAAGACTATCATTTCATAATCTTTGTTCTGAAAAATATCTTTGTTTTGTGAATTCAATAGGTTATTGTTAGTTTAGAAGCTTTTCAAAATAGTAATGGCATTCATCTCAATTGCTAAATACGCCAAAGTTCTTCTAAAGTAGACTGGAAAGCTACAATCAAATGGCTTTGGGAATTCAACTTGCTGCTATAGATAGTGAGGATTTTGACACTCTTGCCTTATATAGAAGCACAGTAGGTGCTTTTCAATACTTAATCTTAACCAAGCCTGACATTGCTTTCTTAGTGATAAACTAAGTCAATTTCTTAAGCAACCAAATCAGTTCCAGTGGCAGGCCTGCAAAGAGTACTTAGGTACTTAAAAGGTACCTTATTTTATGGCATTCAGTTCAATCCAGCAAGTACTATGCAGTTGGAGTGCTATGCAAATATAGTTGGGCAAGTTGTGTACAAGATAGAAGATCTACAAGTGGATGCTATGTTTTTCTTAGTCCTAATTTAGTGCAATGGAGTTGTAGAAAACAGAAAAGTAATGGCAGAATATAGAGCTTTGTAGAACCTATTGAGATTGAGGCAGAATATAAACAAAACATATTGAGATTGATACACATTATGTAAGACAGCAAGTTGTAGCAAATTTGAGAAGAATTTAGTATGTTCCTAGTGAAGTGCAAAATGTTGACATTTTTACAAAGCCATTGGTGGCAACTGCCAAGACAGTTTGTGTTCTTAAGAAGTTAACTTATTGTTATACCATCTTCTCAGTATTTGAAAGGGCAAGCTATTAGTGAAGGTAAAGAAGAAGTTACAGCAGTAGTAGAAGATGAGTAATAGAGAATTTGAAGCAAGAGTAAAACGAAGCAGTAGATATTGAAAAGATTGTAGCAGCAGAACAGAAGTACTGAAGAGGTGAAGTACAAAGTTTATAATTACATTTTTTTTGCTTCCCTTCAAACAAAGTGATATTCATTGGATTCAGTGGAGCCAACTGAAAAACCATCAAAAGAAATATAATTAATCACAAGTACATTTATGTTGGAGCATCTTGAAGCAAATTCAATGTGTAGAATAATAAATTTAATTACCTGATTAGAAATGATGAGCATGTTTCTACGTCTCAGTGTTATTTTCTTCGTTCTGTTGGATGAGAATCGGAATAAAGCTCTTTATTTTTTATGTACCGAGGTAATTTTCCAAAACCAAACCAGCACAAGAGATCTGTAGACGTCTCTTCATGACTATCATCTTCACTGCCCATTTCAGGTGCCTGCCCTTCATGAATTTCATCTTCACTGCCTCTTTCAGGTGCCTGCTCTTCATGACTATCATCTTGGCTACCTATTTTGGGTGCCTGCTTTTGATGACTATCATCTTCGATGCTACTTATTATGGGTGCCTGCAAAGCCAGATATTGGAAGCATCAAATGCGAAGGTAGTAATATTAAGCTTTTTGTGGCATTACATAAGAAGTAAATGTATGAAAAGAAGTTCCTTACTGTGAAGAATAATGAGCAAATCCTTTTGATTTAATATCTTTAATCAATTATAATTAAAAAATAGAAGTACCTTTGCTTCCGCATGCACACTTTTATTTTCTTCATCCCATGAAAATCTTGTACTTATCTGTGGACATCTTTTGACTGTCAACAATTGAAGTGGTGGTGTTGGAAATATGAAGTGATAATCCACATGGCAAAAGTTGGTGAGTCTTGGTAAATCTACCAGGTATATATTGCGAAGTCGAGGCAACTGGATTTCTTTCTCATCAATCACATCATTATCTCCAAATATTTCTTCTAATTCAGAGTTATGAGTTACTTCTAGCCATGTCAGTTGTTGAAAACCCCGAGCTATGGAGATAGGAAACAGATTTTTTAATTTATGGCACTTTTCCACATAAATATCTGATAGAGTTTGGAGAAGATTTGCTCCCACTTCTTCACCATCTTTAACATCAACCATTTGCTCCAATTCAGAGTTATCGATTACTTGTAGCCTTTCCAGTTGTTGAAAACCCCGAGCTATGGAGATAGGAAACAGATTTTTTAATTTATGGCACTTTTCCACCTCAATAGATGATAGAGTTTGGAGAAGATTTGCTCCAACTTCTTCACCATCTTTAACATCAATGATTTGCTCCAATTCAGAGTTATCAATTACTTCTAGCCATGTCAGTTGTTGAAAACCCCGAGCTATGGAGATAGGAAACAGATTTTTTAATTTATGGCACTTTTCCACTCTAATCTTTGATAGAGTTTGAAGAAGATTTGCTCCAACTTCTTCACCATCTTTAACATCAATGATTTGCTCCAATTCCGCACATTCTCTGATGCATAGTGTTTTCAATTGCAACATATGATTTCGAGCAACAATTGGTGAGAAGATATGTTTGAGCTTGTTGAAGTGAGCTATTGTTAAAAAGGTCAAATTCTTCAAATTTGAGAATGATAATTCATGTTCTAGTACTCCGCAATCTTCCATGCTTAATTCTTTAATTTTTTTGAAGAAGCCACATCTCAACCTAGAGAGAATTCCATCGCATAATTGACTACTGCAATGACTCATCTCTATAACTTGCAGATTCTGAAACTGCACAATAATGTTATAAAAAGTTTATCAGATAAATTTATGCCAATAGATTATACTGTACTACTAACTACTAAAAAAAAGTAAGAGAATGTTTTATATATTTTATTTAATTAACTAAAAAAATCCAAAAAGTCTAAGAGAAGTTGAAAGTAAATTGAACAATAACAAAGTAGATTCATTTATAATTTTAAATGAATGGTCTAATATGCTATTGCTGAATAAGTTTTATTAAACTTGGAAGAATTTTATCCCTATAAAGGGAGTGGTGGTATTTGTTAAACTTAAATTTTAACAATTTTTTAATAATGTCTATAGAATATCTATCCAATTACTACTAACTATTATGATTGAATATTACCAACTCTTCAAAAAGGTTATCATGCATAAAATATCTATCCAATTAGTAAAGGCCTAATAGATAAAGATTTAACATACCTCTTCAACAATAATAAAGAAAATGTTATTTTCCCTCTTATAATTTTCTTAATTTAACTCTGTAAATCATAAAGGTAATTTCAATTAACTCAACCTTTGAATACACAATTTCTAGAGAAAACAAATTACTTTGATCTTACCAAAATTTATTAGATCCACCATATTTTAACAATTAAGCAAATCTTTTTTTTTTTCTTACAGTAAAATGAAATAATAATAATAATAAAAATTTGCACAGTTTGATCACTAGATTGTAATGTGTCAACTTGCAATAGTATAACTATGTCTTGTGTCAATTCGTTATTACATTATTAAATACAAGTAATATATATATAATCAAAACAAAACTTTTACTTTAAAATTTTTTATTGTTAAACTTCAAAATTGAACTCTGATTAACAAAAAGTTAATTAGAGTTAAATTTAATTTTATATAAGGGCAAAGTAATTGTATAAATTTAAATTAGTTCTTTTTAAAAAATAAATTAAAATTACTCACAAAGTATACAAAAAAAAAAAATAAAAATTAAAAAGCAATAAAATTATTAGGGCCCTTGAGACTAACAATCTCTCAGGGGCTGAATAAAATTAATATCAATTGTAATGAATAATTATATCATAATAATGTATAGCTAAATGATCTTTCTAAAGGTCTAATAGATAAAGATTTAACAATTATGATATAATTTTTCATTGTTGATACCTCACTTAAAGTAGAAAAAAACAAATGGTGGTAAAATCTTTATTTAACCAATGAAACTTTTTTCTTTCCATATTTATCGTAAAGAAACTAAAATAATTATTGAAATTTATGCATTTTGATTTTTTATTATTTTAATATTGGTCAAATTCAAGTATTTTCGTCCATTTTAGGCAAAAAACAAAAAAACAAAAAAAAAAGTGACAATAATTTGTACTGAGATAAAAATAAAAATTAAAAACATACCTCATCTAGTACTCCCTCTTTAATTGTCAAATTTGGACATTCAATCACCGAGAACTCTTCCAAAGCTGGCAAAGTTGAATGATTATTTTCTGGAAAGAATCTGGTAAGCTTTTCAAGGTAGTAAAGCTTTAGCTTGTTTAAATTAGGCAACTTGATGTCCTTTCCTTCCTCTGCAACTTCATTTTCTTCTTTTCCATGAAATACTTGCTTCAACTCTGCTGCACCTTCTATTTCAAGATTTTTAAGTTGTATAAGACCTGTTGCAACAAACACCGGAAAAACATATTCCAATCTCGAGCATCTTTCAATTTTGAGATCTTCTAATTTCGACAACATTTTCTCTCCCCTGCCATTATCACCCTCTTCTATCTTGATCAGGAACTCCAAACTCTCACAATCTTCTACACGCAGTGATTTCAACTGCCCCAAACTCCGGGCAATTGATAAAGTAAAAAGATAAGCCAAGCTTTTGCACTCTCTCACATAAACATCCGTAAGACTTTGGAAGTTTACAATAATGGACATGGGCCCCTTCCATATACACTGCAATTCTGGTAAGGATGACAGCACTAACTCTGCTAAACTTGGATGCAACTCAGCATTTTCTTCCCGCACTTGCGATGCATCTATCATGCATTTCAAGTCTTCACAACTTCTAACCTCAAGAGCATTCAACTTCTTCAATCCCTTTTGGTCAATGCTTGGGAGGATATTTTGACAACCTGTGACTCGTTCCAAACTAAGATATTCTACACTATGATATAGTGCTTTAAATAATGCAGTCAATAAGGTTGCATCAATATCAGCAATTATTAAAGCTTTTGATGATTTTGAACTTTCATGAATACTTACGTTCACACCAATTTGATACCTTGAAAGTTTGGAGAAAGCGAAGTCTTTTGGAAGGCATTTTGAATGTATTTTCAAATACAGAACAGCCAAGCAAGGTAGATCATTTACCTCTGAAAGCCTAGCTTTGCCTGTTTCTATACTCTTCTCTTTAACCTCCCTTTCTTCAAAGATGTCCTCCATGTATAATTCTTCTAATCGAGAAAAGCTTCGTATCAAATTGGAAGGAATTCTTTTTAGCTCAGAACACCCACGTAAATCCAACATTCTTAGTTCCTTAAGTTCACTCAATTCTATTGGTAATTCGTCAAAACAAGAACCTCGAAAGCTAAGAATCTCAAGTTTGTTCAGCTTGGCAAGGAAACAAATGTCTCTCAAATTACAACCAAACAACTCAAGAGTCTTGAGATTTGTCAAGAATTGAAGTGATTTCAGTGAAAGGTCTGCATATCTTAAACTGACAACTTCTAGTGCTTTCATCTCTTCGAAACATTCATCTGAAACTTTCAACAACTTAGAATTGTCCCATTGGTATTCACCACCCAATAGCAATATTTTAAGCTTAGGACATTCCAGTCTAACAGAGAGCTCTTCTAGTTTGTTTTCCAACAAGGAGATTGCTGTATATTGTTTCCAGCCTTTTTCCCTTTTCAACTGCGTCAAATCCATGCGAATCTTGCTCATGAATATACTCTCCCCCTTTGATGTTATCCATAGACAAACATCACGAACTATATCATGCATTCTCACAAATTCTTTTCCATAAGCATCTAATAGCAAACCCAAATCCTTCAGGGTTTCAACCATTAAACATAAGGCCCTTCTTGCTTCTTCAATGGATGAAACATCTTTATATAAATCTAACCCCACCCCTATTCTAACCAAATCCTCCAAAGGAATTTCAAAATCCTCAGGAAATAGTGAACACATCAAAAAACAGAATTTAATTTCATCTCCCCTCAAATAATCATAACTCAACTTAAGACTGGCGTAGACACCTCTCTCTGTACTATTAACAAGACGTAAATCCTCCAGTTTTGACTTTTTTAGTTTTTCACACACAGATTCCCATATTTCGATATCCTTCTTTCCTCTCAAGTGACTTCCAATGGTTACAAGTGCTAAAGGCAAACCATCACATTCTTTAGCAATTTCAGTAGCCAAAGTATTCAAATTGATAGAGTCATCATCTATACCTGCTTGCCTTTTGAGTAAAGTCACTCCTTCGTCTTCCTCTAAAACATTTAGAGGAATTAACGATTGATACTCCCTGTAAGTGCATACGTTTCTGTAGCGGGTTGTCAGAAGAATTTTGCAACCTTTGCTCAATGGAACACCTATTTTTTCCTTGAAATTGAATTCTTCCCAAATATCATCCAGAATTATAAGGTTATTATTAGACTCTGAAAATCTTGAAAGCAATCTCTTAGCTCTTCCCTCTTCAGTTTCCTCCTTAAATTGCAAATTTAGGAGTTCAGCCAGCTTACGTTGAATATTTATGAAGTTTGGAGTTTGGGATACAGTAGCCATCACAACCTCCTTAAAGATGCCCTCTTCTTTGACCTTTTTACTCACTGCTTTTGCTAAAGTTGTTTTACCCACACCGCCCATCCCATACAATATAACCATATGGATGCCATCATTTTTAAGTGCCTCCATAATCTTATCAAAAGCATCCGTGGTAGGCCGGAAAGAGTCAAAATCTTGGTGCTTTGAAGGTTCACCTGATAGAGGTGCAAGATTGCCCACTCTATCAAATCGGCCTCCAGCTACAAATAACTTCTCCAACCGAATGCTTGTCTTTGTTGCTTTCCTCCCCAACTGATGTCGAGAGACCCAATTAGGACACCACCCATTAAGACAAGTCTTGTTAACCTCTGTTTTTCCTTTCAACGTCTCAACTTCTCCCATGATTTTTCTCGAATCAGACAACCAATCTTGTACAGTTGCCTTAATTCTTTCATCATTTCTTTCTGCAGCTTCGATTTCTTTCTCCACATCACCTTGTTTCGATTTCAAGTTCCGTTCTGCTTCCAAAAGATCTTCAACAATTTTGTTGAAACGAAATAAATAACGAGCTTGGTTTATGGAAGGCTCCACCAAGTATTCTCCAACCTTTGATACAATAGCAGTTACAATCTCCATCAATATATCTGCTATCAAATAGAAACTATATCAGTATAAAATAAGCAAACAAAATTCATCAGCAAGTGTAAAATGCAATTATAGAGAGATGAATTCTTAAAGTCAATCTGTCTAAAACAGTTCAAATAACATCTGTTTTAGTTTTTGAACAATTTATTACTTATTTTAAAACACTATGGTAGATATATATTCACAGTTCTTGGAAATGTCCTCTATTAGCTATTTTTTTTTTTTGGAAATAAAATACATCATATGATGCTACTACTGATCTTACACTTTTTCTTTGTAACATTGAACCATGTAACATAATTGTGATTAGTGAACAGGTAAACTTCTAATGTTTCATGATTATTTGTTTGTTGCTACTACTGTTTTATTTGTTTGCTGTAGAAAAGAAAGTGTATCATAAAAATGTTGTGAGACGTCCTAGACATTATAAATATGTGTTAAATCGTAGACAGAAACGTGGTAATAGAAATTGAGGGATTGGTGGTCTGAAGAACTGAATGGGAAGGTGTGCAAGTAATTTCTTTAGCACATCCAGTAGCCAGGCCTAGGGCCAGTGGGAGGCAAGGGAAATTTAATGGCCAATAGTAGTGCAATAGAGCCTGTAGAGGGAACAGAGGATGTTGTGTGACAGTGTGGCAGGTTCCATGGAGAGCAGTGTTGGGGCGCAACTTTACTCTGTTGTCAATGCAGACCATTTGGACATACTAAGAGAGAGTGCCCCAAATTGTCTCAAAGTGGAAGTGTATTTCAGAGGGCTGTCCAGGAGGGCGATTAGGGAGGGAGTAGTCGTTTTAAGGGACAACAGAGGTCCCAACCTAAAGAAGTGTCCAGGTCATGGCAATAGAGAGAGGCAGAGAGAATTGAGACAGCCTTGTATTTAGACCCGAGTATACGCCATGACCCAACAAGAGGCCCCGACCATACCAAGGAGGTAACGTTTTAGAAAGTCAGGAATGCCAAAGTCAATGTTTTATAGAAAGCACCAAGTAACTCCATCTTGTCTAATTTCAGCGGTGACTATTAGGAAGTGTTTTTGGAAGGGATGTCAGGTGCAACTGCCTTTTGTGGTGGATACACGAGTGGATGGATATAGATTGGAAGGTGTTTCGATGGTGAGGAAATTGGAAAGTTTAGCTACAAGATGTGGTGGCCATGTATTAAAGAAAGATTGTAGGGTTTGGCTCCAGATATTCGTTATTCCAACTAAAATGAAGCAAACATCAGAGTGGCACAACGAAAGCGAGTGGGCCTATAACCTACAATCCCCACGACCGTCCCTTGGATAGAAATTCAATGGAGTGATCATACGGAAAAGGGAACAACTTGAGAGAGTGAGGGAAGGATATACGTGCACTGTATCCAGAGTTGTTCTAATCAGGCGTTTAAAGTTTGAAGACAGAATTTCTTTAAGGGGGAAGGTTTTAATGTCCCATATTTTATGGGGTTATTCTGAGTTTCTAAATTTTTTGGGGGCATTTTGCAAGAAAAGCTGATGTCTTGGGGTCATGATAAGAATAATATAATTTTTGGGGTAGTTTCATAATTATAGAAAATTGTTTTACGATATAGGTGGGCTGTTCACCCAAATGGAGAAGAATCGAGAAGAAAGAAAAGAGAGGAGAGGAAGAAGAAAAGAAGGGAGAGAGATGAAACCGAGAAAAGAGAGAGAGAGAGAGAGAAGTAGAGAGCGATAAAGGTTGCTGGAAAATGGCCGTCGGCGGGTAAACTCCGGTGAAGGGAAGGAGTAGAGGAGGATTAAGCATGTGGGAGGTGAGTAAAGCTTGAGATTTCCCTCTTTGATGATTATTGATTAATTTGATTTGTGTTGTTTATGATTGAATACAATGGTATGAGATTAAACTGAAAAGGTAAGATTAATTACAATAATGTTATGTGGATAGAACATATATGTGGTTCCTAAGCAAAAAAATTGGTTAAAGATGTGTTTTTTTTTACATAAGGGTTACTGTGCAAAAACTAACCATCTGGAATTCCGAAAATCGTTTACATGTTTTGGGTTTTTGACTGAAGTGGAATTTTGGATACGTTGTTGCAGACTTCTTGAGGAGTGTTTAGAAATTTGTTTCACTCAAAAACTCGAAGTATTGGATTTTTATGGATTTTTTAAAGTTGCCCTACAATTCTGGAATTTTGGTTTCCTGCAGAACGAGTATTTTGGTAAACGATTTGATGCATCTATTCTTATCCAAATTTAATGATTTTAAATTCTGGTGAATCCTGTAATTGTCTAGTTTAATTCTGGAGGTTTTCGTAAGGTTTCGATTAAAGGTTAAATTGTTATAAATTTTACAAGTCAGTAACCTAAATTCTGGAAGCAGTTGGCAGTTTTGAAAAGGTTGAAAGAAAATTCTGTTTTAAATGGTTATTGGCTCTCTATTGGCTTGGATAAATTACTGGAACCTCATATGTGTATCTTGAATGCCCCATTAAAATTATGGCTTAAATTGATGAATGAAATTTTTATGAAAAATCCTGGAGTGATCGGTATTAAGTTATGAGACAGTTTTGTTAAAGGATGTTAAGCTTAATCTTTTGGTGTTTAAGATGTCCAATGAATTTAATGTTGAAGTGTTACCATAGGGAGATCTTTGCATGGAGAGGTCATTAGATTTCGGATAAAGGAAGACAAGCATAGACATCGTTAGAGGATTCCGATCCTTTCTTTGGATCAAGAATTTAGCTTCCAAAGGTATTCTTCAGATCAAGAATTTGGCTTCAAAAGGTGAGTGGATAAACCAAAATTTCCTTTCTACAAGTCTGATTTTCTGTTGTATGTAATGCTGGAAGCTTATTGTGGTGTTTGATGTGTGTTTTGGTGAAATTTAAAAAAAAAAAAAAAAAATGCATTCTTGCCTGGTGGGTACTTTAGTAGACTTGAAGATTTATGTTTGTAACTTAAATACTTAATGATGAATTTATGTGTTTATATATTTTGGATACTGTATAATGAGCTTGATTTGGAATTGATTGTGATGGGAAACAAATCCAACCAATTGGTGGGACTGGTTTGCTTAATTTACAATTGGGACGTGGTGGATTGTGTTGATGAATTGGCTTAGTGTTGTTTTAATCAAGATCATGAATCATGATTATGGCTTATGGATCATGTATTGGAAGGGAACTTTTGGCTAGCATGTGTGTTTGTGTGAAATTGCATAATTTGGATGATTGGAAATTAAATTGTGAGAAATTGCATAATTTGGATGATTGGAAATTAAATTGTGAGAAATTGCATAATTTGGATGATTGGAAATTAAATTGTGAGAAATTGCATGTGGAATTGATTATTAAAATGGAAAATCCAACCAAATTTTGGGGAGGGCTGGTTTGTTTGTTCTTAAATAGAGAATGAGGAAATTGAAGGGTAATGTTGGTGGGAGTAGAGTAATTGTTGGGATGAAATGAAATTCTTGACTTGGGTTGAGTTGGAGAAGTAGTCGTTGGAGTGTAAACTTGGTGGATATGGGTGGTTGTTGAATAAAATCTTGGTGGTTGGTTTATTAAACTCTTGATAGATTGAAGTATGGATGAGTTTATAAAAAGAGATGGGCTTGGCCCAAATTTAAGAAGTTGTGAGTAATGGGAGTGTTTTGGGTTGGCTTTATAATTGTGAAAAGATATATTAAATTAGTATTGGGTTTGTTTACATTTGGGGGGCATACCCAAATTTCTTTGCTTTGGGTTAGTATTTGATTGTAATTGGTGGAAAGATTCCCAAGGGGGCAGATTGTTAGTTTTGCGATTATTGGAATACGGGCACGGGGCTAATTGTAATGTTTGAAACTTTTGGAATCTTATTGTGGCGTTTGATGTGTGTTTTGGTGATGAAAAAAATGCATTCTTGCCTGGTGGGTACTTTAGTAGACTTGATGATTTTATGTTTGTAATTTAATGATGAGTTTATGTGTTTATATATTTTGGATACTGTATAATGAGCTTGATTTGGAATTGATTGTGATTGGAAACAAATCCAGCCAATTGGTGGAACTGTTTTGCTTGATTTACAATTGGGAGTGTTGTTTGTTAAATGAAAATGTTATGAAAATCAAAATCAAAATCAAAATGTTATGAAAGTGTTTGATAGCATGATTTTGGGTTGAAGGGAACTTTTGGCATGCATGTGTGTTTGTGTGAAATTGCATAATTTGGATAATTGGAAATTAAATTGTGAGAAATTGCATGTGGAAATGGTTATTAAAATAGAAAAATCCAGCCAAATTTTGTGGAGGGCTGGTTTGTCTGTTCTTGAATAGAGAATGAGGAAATTGAAGGGTAATGTTGGTGGGAATATAGTTATTGTTGATGAAATGAAATTCTTGGTTTGGGTTGAGTTGGAGAAGTAGATGTTGGAGTGTAAACTTGGTGGATATGGGTTGTTGTTAAATCGAATAAAATCTTGGTGGTTGGTTTATTAAATTCTTGATAGATTGAAGTATGGATGAGCTTATAAAAAGAGATGGGCTTGGCCCAAATTTAAGAAGTTGTGAGTAATGGGAATGTTTTGGGTTTGCTTTATAATTATGAAAGGATATATTAAATTAGTATTGGGTTTGTTTACATTTGGGTGGCATAAGCCCAAATTTCTTTGCTTTGGGTTAGTATTTGATTGTAATTGGTGGAAGGATTCTCAAGGGGGGCAGATTGTCAGTTTTGGGATTATTGGAGTACAGGCAGGGGGCTAATTGTAATGTTTGAAACCTTTGGGACTAAATTGGACAAATTTGAGGTGTAAATTGATAGTTTATAAGTTGGTATACTTCGGAATATTATACTTGTATTTACATGATGGTTTTATTAAGAAATATATGCCACCCATGTTCGAAAAATTGCTTGAAGGCATGTAATATTATTGAAGGCTGAGGAGTTCAGAGGTGGGATTATGGAAGTGTTATGCAAACCGTAACCATCTTTCTAGTACTATCCCCCTCCAAATATCAGCTGGTTATATTTGGCCTCATACATGCAATGAGATGGTCCGTACAGTACGAATGCCTAATGAGCTCTAGGCGGGTATTGGTCTGAGTGAGATTATGACACCTAGTGGGTATTGGCTTGGGTGGGATTTGATGAGACTAGTGGGCGGGTATTCGCCTGAGTGGGATATGATTAGCCTTATGCACGTATTGAGATGGTATGTACTTCCGAACAATGACAATCTATACCATCCTATCGGGATAGAACAGACGCCTGATGAGCTCCAAACAGGATTACACTCCAAGGATAGACATTGGGAGGGATTTGATGGATTACACTAGGCGGATATTGGCCTAGTTGAGCAGCTAGTTGGTTGTCTATATTAGGGACCTTGGGTACTAGTTT
This sequence comes from Pistacia atlantica, assembly GCA_026229545.1. Taxonomy (NCBI): domain Eukaryota; kingdom Viridiplantae; phylum Streptophyta; class Magnoliopsida; order Sapindales; family Anacardiaceae; genus Pistacia; species Pistacia atlantica. Next base: position 23,826,392 of record CM047905.1, read on the forward strand.
TGTGGTGGTGGTGGTGGTGGTTGCATTAGCTAAATGAGTGGACTTGTGAATATCAAATGGGTGTAGGCTGGGATGAAATTTATGAATATCCCGCATGTATAGGTTGGGTAGAAATTGTGGACACTTGGCAGACATTGACATGAGCAAGAGTGGGTTTCATGTTGGGAAATGTCTACTCAACTTTGATGATTGGTGTATCGGTTTTCGTGACAATAATACGATGATCCATCGTAATTGGAAGGTTTGTACAAGGATGAAAATTACCTTTTTCAGCATGAGTGGATACGAATTAAGGAAATTATATAAGAAAAGTGTGGCTGCGATAAGGGAATGGTTACGTGTTATGTGAAATGCAAGTTTTGCTCAGGCAGGTTTAAGGTTGAAAGATATTTTCATTTATAAATTGTATTATTCATTCATTGGGCTTTCTAGCTCACTGTTTCATGTTTTCCTCCTAGGATTGCATACTGGGTACATGAGGTGCTTGTCATACGCATTCGGTTGGCTGAGAGACACATGTTCATTAGCATGATGTTTGTACACATTAGAAGCACTCTGATGCATTTGTTTTGTAAACTGTTTCCTAAGATTTACGTTTTCAGAACTATCTTCTGTGTTACACTATTATCATTAAAGTTTTTATGAATGGAGTTGGTAAATTGTTTTTAAAAAAAAAAAAATTCACCCTCCTCTTAGGATCCTGAGTCCCTCACAGTGCTCAAATTCGACGAGATAACGAATACTAGTGAGGGGGCATGACAATAAATCCTTGTGAGTATGGTTTGATTAATTTTGCCCTTTTGGAATAGATTAATGCTAGGTAATTGACATAAAAAAATCCCATCATATTCCAAGTGAAATATGGCAATCTTATACTATTTGTTATTTGTATTTTAGACTAATAATAATATTTAGATAAGATTAACAAATAATCAGTGCTATATAAAATTTAAAAAAGAAAAAAGTAACAGAAATTTTAAATACCTTGCTCAAAAACCAATGATATTTTTGTGAAATGTCAAGCTTGGAGTAACTGCCAGCAGAGCACAAGCTTCTAGTTTTGACTAAGCCTTTATCTGATAAAGGTAAGACAAGAAAATAAATAAGATGTGAAGTAATTAAATATAAATTAATGTTTAAAGAGGAAAAACTATGAAACATTGTTAATCATTCCTTTAAATAATTTAATTATAAAAAAGAGAAAAAACCTTTTTTTTTTTTTTTTTTCCCTGTTTGATAACAAAGAAAGTAGATTAGACTCTAGAGTATGAATTTCATTGTAAGTTTTTGTAAATATTCTTGAAGCCCCTAGGTTAATATTTGCTCAATTATCACGCTAAGAAATAAAATTATATCTAACCTTACTAATATTAAAATTTTTAATATAATTACTTTTAGTTACTGTCATATCTAACCCAATAGTTTCTAAATAACATAAGATATATATACACACAATTAAACTCGATAAATTAATATAATTGGGATCATAAAAATTTATTAATTAATCAATATATTATTTAATCGTATAAATTAATAAATTATTAATCCATTAAGGTATTCTTTTTTTTTTTTTCTAAAATATTGAACTTAATGCATATATGTATTGTGTATAGTTAATGTGGTATAGGAAATAACTCATAGTTAATACAGACACACACACACACACACACATATATATATATATAACGAATTATTAATTTATCGCATTGGTCCTAAGCAATGTTTTAAAACCCGATCCGGTTCGGTAAGTTGAACGGGTTCGATCGAAAACCAACGGCTTAGCTAGGCTGGTTAGGGTAAAAAACCGAGAATAAGAATTAACCCGCTTTGACCTATGGTTAGACCGGAGTTATTGTAGCAAACCACCTGTTCAATTGGTTTTGGCACAAAAAAACTCAATTTCCTGAATTCTAAAATTCATATCCCTTTTACGATTTTCAATTGAAGATATGAGGCTAATCAACAGAAAAAAATAAGACTAATCATGAAGCCACTAGAAGAAGAGAGAGTCCAACACGAAGAAGAGGAGAAAAAATGAGAGGAATTGAAACTCTAGGCCGTTGCTGTTGCGGTGGTGATGGTGGTGGAGAATGGTAGAGGTGCATATAATAGTGGGGAGACAACTAATAAGAGAGAAGAAAATGAGGATTTTATCAAAAAAAAAAAAAAAAAGTGAATATATTTGTGTGTTTTGGTATGGAAGGCATGCACCTTTTGGTTAAAGAAAGCAGAAGAATCGAAAAAGCTTTAAAAATTAAATCAGAAGAAATGAAAGAGTAAAGAACAACAAAGAAAGTTGGAGAAGTTATATTGCATTTAATGAACTTTCATTGAAAAAAATAAATAAATATTAAATTTTCTTGAAAAAGACGCTAAAGTGAAGGGTGTAATGTATTGGCTTTAATAAAAAACAAATAAAAAACTGTTTGTTGGTGGACACATTTCGATCGTATGAGAGGTGAGGGATTGATGGGTGAGATAAAAAAAGGAGAAGTAGACAAAACATTGATTGAGTGATGAGATCAAGAAAATGACGTCGTTAGTTCAACCGAAAGATCAAGAAAAAAAATGACATCATCAGTTTGACTTTTTGATCAAATCGGTTCGACTTATCTATCAATTTGGGGCCCAATCACATGATCGGGTTATTGACCTGCTCGGTTTTTAAAACATTGGTTTCAAGTCAAGACTAATTAAAAATATTATTTAATCGAAGTTATTAATTTATATAAGTTAAACTATATTTTTTAACTTACACAAAGTCAATCATTACTTAACAGGTCTACCTTCAATTAAAACATTTTCTTTTAATTTTAAGGTCAACATGCTAAACTATATGATTTATTTTGGTTTCATGATGATACTTTAAGAAGGAAGTTTTAAATTAGGTCTTCTCCGTTAAGCTACATCCATATAGATTTAGTTATTATATTTTCGAAAGGTTTTCATTTTCATTCATAGTGTAAATATTCAACATAGAATCATTATTTATCAAATAATGTTAATTATTTTAGTAAGTGTCAAAAGCACAAAAGAAAAAATGACATTTCTCATACCTTTTTTCTATTAAGAGATATCTTGACACGATATAAAACTACACACTGTGAGAGATTATTATCATGACCTGTATTCTGCAAGTGAAACAATAACAACAAATAGCTAAACAATAAATGATGCAATATTATTCTAAACAAAAAATTTTGTCTTCTTTAATCCACATGGAAAATTAATTTAGACATATGGCCACTGACTACACATTCTATATAAACTTCAGCCAAGCCAATAAAGTTTAAAGATGAAATAATGAAGTTCAAAACAAATTAATTTTTGTAGCCTTTCTTTAACTTCTTAATGAAAAAAATTGTAGTGGTATAATAATGAAGTTCAAAGATGAGAAGTATCATACCTAATTGTAATGATCCTATTTTAGCTTGAGAATCTGCGGTCACAATTCGCTAAGTTTGTGATTGGTACCTTCTGGGTAAGAGAATATGAAGTAAAATTTCACACTCAAAATGAAGTGTATTTGAGATCGTCAATTAGATCCTGGCAAACTTCAAGTTCATAAAGACGTTAGCAAGTAAATAATAACAAAGAAGAAGTTAATTAAACCAACCAAAACCAGAAGAGAAGCTGAAGTTGAAACATCATACCGATTGGTGTTTTCTTAGAAATGAAACTTCTCTAGTATCTGTAAATCTTTGCACAATCACCTCTCTGCTTTTATCGATGGATGACCTACAATGTCACCAAAGACTTGACTTGTCAAATGAGAAAAAGATAATCAAGTAAAATATAAGTGACAATATTATAGAGCCACAAAAACATTAATAACAAAATAAGTAAAACAAGTTAATCTTGGAAATGAATAAAGATAATAAAGAAAACAAGCATTTAATTTTATGGGGTATTTACATTTTTGAAGGAGATTAAACAAGAAATTAAAATGACGTTGTCAGCCCAAATTCTTGACCGATGATAATTAGTCTAAAGTTGAAAAAATGAGGTATAAATGCACAACACAAGCTCTTTTTCTTTCCTTTAGCAACTGGAATGACCCACGTTATCTGTCACCAAGTTTTCATTCTCTTTAGACTAATTATGAGAGCAAGAACAATTGAGGGTTATATGAAAATTAATACATCTTTGGTAGGAATTGAAACTCCCAATCTAGGGATGAATTAATAATTGTTTTTCTGTTGTTAAACTTGCTGAAAAATATAATATTAAGTTCACCTTAATAACAATTTATCTATTTATGCTCTTTGGATGTTCCTAAGGATCATTTGGTTTAAACTAACAATCTAGATCATTTAGAGTAAAAGATACCAAATTTATAGATAATGTATAATAATGAAGTTGAAAAATGATAAATAATCATACCAATTGTTGATGATGCTATTCGAACTTGAAAATGTGTAGTCACAATCACAATTAACATAAAAGTTAGTATCTATATATATAGTTTGAAGAAACAAAAAATCGATTCATTATTCATGTATATGAATTACTTAGTTCTGAAAGGGAATATATTAATCAAAATGATTCATCATCTTCTGATAATGAAGTTGAAACATCACAAATGATCATACCTGGAAACAAAACTCGTATGGTGTCTTTTGATCTCGTAAATTGAAGTTCATAAATTAAGATGTGTGAGAATATAAATGTAAAATAATTCCAACTCACAAATTAAGTAAAGAATGTGTGTGAAAATAAATTCAAACTTGGAAATTAAGTAAAGAATGTTTGAGAATAAATTCAAACTTGGAAATTGAGTAAAGATGTTTGAGCTTTTTATTTTGTAAGTTGAATGACCCACCAATACCATGTCAATAAATACTTGATATATATAAAAGGAAAAGTAAAAACAATTTTATTTCATTTTAATTGTAACATGATTTATGGGAAATGGAGAGAAGGAAAGTAGATGGTCGAGTTTGAGGCATAAGTGTGCACAAAGAATGAACTCATATTAAAACAATTAAAATTAATAGTGTTAGTCTCAGGAAATAGTCTAAATTCTAAGGGGTGATGCTTGAAAAGTGTGGTCAAATTTGAGCATCGCCATCAATTTCTGATAAATTTGAGGAAAGAGACTAAATAAAATTAATTGATCCATTAAGAATAAGAGATTTATTAAAGAAGAATTAATTGGTGGAGACCACCCCAATACTGGTTTATTTATCTATGCTCTAGCTAGATCTATAAACAAAGAAAATTAAATATTACAATACAATTTTCGGTTTTTGTGGTTGTAATATAATTAGAACAATTATGTAGGCACAGTAAATTAATTTTACAGAAAGTAGTAAAAATTATGATTGATTCAATAGAAAATTAATCCTAATTAATAAATAAGATTTCCTTATCTTTTTAATGAAGTAATTTATAGTAATAGAAATATTAGTAAAAATAGATAGTAAGTTGAGAGATGATAAAATAATCATACCCAATGGTGAATGATGGATACTATTTGCGTTTTGAGAATGTATGGTCGCAATTACAATTTGCAAACTCCAAGAATGTAAGCTTTATAATAAAGAAAACAAAAACATTTTAATCAATCAAATCCGTCTAAAGCATGCATAAAAGTAAATATAAATTACATTAATCTTCTGTAAACCAATATATGAAGCAAATAAAAACGTACACTATCTTTAGGTAAATATTAGTGAATGTATATAAAAGCTAAATCATACCGATCAATGTTAACCTAGTAATGAAATACGCTTTGTATCTTTAGATGCTTGCCAACTTAAAAGAACTCTTCAACAAGCTAAGAGTGTGAACTTTTTTAAAATAAATTTTATTTTAAACGATCTTCGAGGTTTTTGTTTTTTTATGATGATTTAAAACTAATACTTCATGAAATATAGATGATTTTAGGTATGAGATATAAGATATTATAAAAATTGGTAATGTTACATATTTGTTTATTGTTAATTATATATAAAAAATGCAAGAAAATAGAGAAAACAAATTAAATCTTATAAAATACAGTTTAAATTATACAAGATATGATACAAATTAAATTATATAAAATACAGCAAAATTACCTTTTTAAAAAAAAAATTATTGTTTAAGTTGGAGATTTATTTGCAAGTTCATTTTATGAACAAAAAATAAAGAATTCATTAGGAGCTTAGCAATGGTAGGATTTAAGTGGCTCTCGTGTCCTGGTGATTTAATAAATTGTTCTCAAGATATCAATTGCAATTGATTCAAACCACTTGTGATTTAATTCACAATATCTTTTCGTATTGTTTATAATAGGAATATAAGTTTGCTTACAAAAATTAAACTTAATTGAATCACATGAGACTAGTAGCTTGTGTAAAAACCCCACTATATAAAGATTATTTATCTTATTCATCATTTATAATTCAAATTATTTATCTTAAATATGTATAATTTAATTTTCTTCATCATAATTTATGTAATTTATCGTTTAAATGCGATTAATTTAATAAATAATTTATATACATCATAAATTATAAGATTAATTAATAAGATAATTTGTTTAACCTTAGTTATGGTGATGTTAACCCAACTGTGATGATGCTATTTGAGCTTGAGAATCTGCGGTCACAATTCACAAAGTCCAGCTTTATGAACTAGGATATATATCTAAAGCTAGTATAAAAGTTTGTGATTAATACCTTCTAGGTAAGAGAATCTGAAGTAAAATTTCACTCTTAGAATGAAGTGTATTTGAGATCTTCAATCAAATGCTTGCAAACCTTAAGTTCATAAAGACGTTAGCAAGTAAATATATAATAACAAAGAAACCAACTAAAACCAGTAGCGAAGTTGAAGTTGAAACATCATACCGATTTGTTTTCTCCTAGAAATGAAACTTTTCTGGTATCTATAAATCTTCGCACAATCACCTTGCTGCTTTTATCAATGGATGACCCACAATGTCTCCAAAGACTTGACCTAACAAATGAGAAAAAGATAATTAAGTAAAATATAAGTGACAATATTATGGAGCCACAAAAGCATTAATGACAAAATGAGTAAAACAAGTTAATCTTGGAAATGAATAAAGATAATAAAGAAAATAAGCAGTAAATTTTATGGGGTATATACATTTTTGAAGGAGATAAAACAAGAAATTAGAATGACAGTGCTAGCCCAAATTCTTGATAGATAGTAATTAGTCTAAAGTTGAAAAAATGAGATATAAATTCACTATACGAGCTCTTTTTCTTCACTTAGCAACTGGAATGACCCACCTTGTCTGTCACCAAGTTTTCATTCTCTTTAGATTAACTATGAGAGCAAGAACAATTACGGGTTATATGAAAATTAATACATCTTTGGTAGGAATTGAACCTTCCAATCTAGGGATGAATTAATAATTTTTTTCCGTTGTTAAACTTGTTGAAAAAGAAAATATTAAATTCACCCTAATAACAATTTATCTATTTATGCTCTCTAGATGTTCCTAAGTATCCTTTGGTTTAAACTAACAATCTATATAATTTATGGTAAAAGATACAAAGTTTATAGATAATGTATAATAATGAAGTTGAAAAATGATAAGTAATCATACCAATTGTTGATGATGCAATTCAAGCTTGAGAGTGTGTGATTACAATTAACGTAAAAGTTGGTATCTATATATATAATTTGAAGAAATAAAAAATGGATTCATTATTCATGTGTAAAGGGAATATATTAATCAAAATGAAACATTATCTTTGATAGTGAAGTTGAAACATCACAAATGATCATACCTGGAAACAAAACTCGCCTTGTGTCTTTTGATCCTGTAAAATGAAGTTCACAAATTAAGATGAGTGAGAATATGAATGTAAATAATTCCAACTCACGAATTAAGTAAAGAATGTGTGTGAGAATAAACTCAAACTTAGAAATTAAGCAAAGAATGTTTGAGAATAAATTCCAACTTGGAAATTAAGCAAAGAATGTTTGAGAATAAATTCCAACTTGGAAATTAAGCAAAGAATGTTCACTTAATTTATGTCTATTAACAAATTAATCTTGTATATCAGGAGTGATATTTAACACCTTTTTCGCTTAAGCTCAATTGTATCATCTATGTGTATAAATTAAACTCATCTTATTTCGTACTTTAAAACTTAATACACAAAAGAGGTGTGGATTTCAAGAACTTAACATTGATCATGTTCTATGTTTTGTGGGGAAAAATATTATCATCTCACATCAAATAAAATGGGTAGACAATATCACATATGGGCTATTCTTTAAGGCATTGACAACTATTAAGCTTGTAACATTAGTCATCATTTTACTCATAACACTAGGTTCACAAATTATGCATGTGTGTATAATTAAAAGCAAAAGGAGGAAAAAAAAAACAATTAACAAAGTGAAACAAAATTAAAACTGCTTTTATTGAGATGAAACTCAAACTCTCAGATTTATGCGTTAACCGAATGACAATGGAAAAATTCCAACAGCCATCATAACCAACGATTCTCATGCATAAATCAATTGGAAATTAAGTAAGGAATGTTTGAGAATAAATTCAAACTTGGAAATTAAGTAAAGAATGTTTGAGAATACATTCAAACTTGGAAATTAAGTAAAGAATGTTTGAGAATAAATTCCAAATGTTTGAGAATAAATTCCAACTTGGAAATTAAGCAAAGAATGTTTGAGAATAAATTCCAACTTGGAAATTAAGCAAAGAAGGAAAAGTAAAAACAATTTTATTTCATTTTAATTGTAACATGATTTATGGGAAATGGACAGAAGGAATGAAGATGGTCGAGTTTGAGGCAGAAGTGTGCACAAAGAATGAACTCATATTAGAACAATTAAAATTAATAGTGTTAGTCTCAGCAAATAGTCTAAATACTAAGGGATGATGCTTGAAAAGTATGGTCAAATTTGAGTATCGCCATCAATTTCTGATAAATTTGAGGAAAGAGACTAAATAAAATTGATTGATCCATTAAGAATAAGAGATTTATTAAAGAAGAATTAATTGGTGGAGACCATCGCAGTACTGGTTTATTTATCTATGCTCTAGCTAGATCTATAAACAAAGAAAATTAAATATTACAATACAATTTTCGGTTTTTGTGGTTGTAATATAATTAGAACAATTATGTATGCATAGTAAATTAATTTTACAGAAAGTAGTAAAAATTATGATTGATTCAATAGAAAATTAATCCTAATTAATTAATAAGATTTCCTTATCTTTTTAATGAAGTAATTTATAGTAATAAAAATATGATTAAAAATAGATAATGTAAGTTGAGAGATGATAAAATAATATACCCAACCTGTGAATGATGGATACTATTTGAGTTTGTGGTTGCAATTGCAATTTGCAAACTCCAAGAATGTAAGCTTTATAATGAAGAAAACAAAAACATTTTAATCAATCAAATATATCTAAAGCATCCATAAAAGTAAATATAAATTACATTAATCTTCTGTAAACTAATATATGAAACAAATAAAAACGTACACTATCTTTAGGTATATATTAGTAAATGTATATAAAAACTATTAAATTATACCGATCGATGTTAACCTAGTGATGAACTAAGCGTTGTATCTTTAGATGCTTGCCAAAAATGGGGTTCATAAAGGTTTGGAAGCATACTTAAGTAACCTATAAATAATTCTACCTTGAAAATTAAGTAAAGGATGAGTCAATAAATTCAAAGGTTGAAAATTAAGTAAAGAATAAGTCCGAATAAATTCAAACCTTGAAAATTAAGTGAAGTATATGTGAGAATACATATGTAAGTTTAATTTGGTATGTAGAATGACTCACCATGTCTGCAAAGGCATAGACAATAAGGTGAAAAAAGTATTAATTTTGTAATAATTGTAAAAGATTTCCATAAAATGGAGGGAAGGAATCTAGATGCCCAAGATTGAGGCATAAGAGTGAACAAGGGAAAAAGTAGGAGAAAGAGAAGATGAAAATATAAAAGGAGATCCCTTAAAATCACAAAGAATGATATGAATGATCGTATCAAGAAATATATATAGTTTACTTAATTTATGTGTCTATTAACAAATAAATCTTGTATATCAAGGGTCACATTTAACACCCTTTTCGCTTAAACTCGATCGTATCATCTATGCATATAAACTAAACTCATCTTATTTCGTACTTTAAAACTTAATACCCAAAAGAGGTGTGGATTTCAAGAACTTAACACATTGATCATGTTCTATGTTTTGTGGGGAAAAATAATGTGATCTCACATCAATTAAAATGGGTAGACAATATCACATATGGGCTATCTTTAAGGTATTGACAACTACCAAGCTCGTAACATTAGTCATCATTTTTGCTCATAACACTAGGCTCACAAATTTATGCATGTTTGTATAATTAAAAGCAAAAGAAGAATAACAAAATGAAATAAAAATAAAACTACTTTTATTGAGATGAAGCTCAAACTCTCAGATTTATGCGTTAACCGTATGACAATGGAAAAATTCAAACAACCACCACACCCAACGATTCTTATGCATAAATCCATTGAGAACCTAATAAACTCCAGTATACCTAAAACCAATCTCCTACTTCTTCAATACAAATCCAGACAGTTTTAAATTTGAAATTGGAAAATTGGGTATAAAAAAAAACCTAATTAAGAAATTGGATAAAAGTAGTATAATAATTAAGTTTGAAATTGAGGGAAAATGATGCAAATAAAAACCCTAATGAAATCTAATAAGTTCAGGTTATTTTTTATATTAAATGGGGTTTGAATATAATATAAAGGTGAGGAGGGATAATGGTCACTTCCCAAACTAGGCTCAAAGATTGGTTGGGTGTTTGTTGGGTTAACATTCTTTTGAAATTAGGGGCCTTGTGTGGCCTGTTGGGCTTTGTGTTATGCTTTAAATTTAGACTCACAATTATGCAGGGTTTTTTTGTGTAGCCTGTTGGGCTTTTTGGGGGCACAGATTTTGTTGGGGTATTGTGTGGGCTGTTGGGCTGAAAGTCCAACCCATTACTTTGACACAAAAATTTAAAATTAGAGAGCATGGTGATGGTACAGTTGGAACATAGGATATCAATATCCTTTTTTTTTTTTTCAGGTACATGAGGTATCCAAATCCATATTGGAGTCAGTCTAATCCTCAAGGTCATGAAACATCCTATAAGCCTAATGGACCAAAGTAATTACACAAATGTGGTAAGTATATCCTATGTGACTCGAACACAAAACCCTCTAAATATAGCTAACATCAGTGGCTAAATGGTTTGTTATTTGACCACAAGAGAAGAGTTATATTTAGACTTTTGTATTATGGATAAACCTAGAATATCAATATCTACACTGTAATAAGTGGGATAATTATGAAAAGCTTCATCGAGAAGGTTCTTAGATTGATGATTGGAGCATTTTTTGAGCGTTTTGTTTCGTCCAAAAATACTCAGTTGGTCAGGTGTTTGGATGACTGCACCTTCAATATACCTAAGAAGCACTATAGAGTTTTATATGTGAGTGATGAAGTGTGAAAGGATTGTATTTTTAGTTGAGTTTCAAATATTACGAACATTTGTTATCGACTGTTAGTTTACTTTAATATGAAGGATGCTTGGGTTTTATTCATAAGATAATTCTCGATTGTGGATGTTTCTACTAGGTAAAGAATCCTTTTTATGAATTTGGTTTGTAGTTTGTCATGGTATTTTTCTACTAATTCACTATTGTAGTTTTTCAAATATAATAATAGTTTATTAGCTTTTGTATGTTGATGCGCCCGAGACTTACAGATCTCTCAAGGATAAGGATGGATGAAATTAATTCATCTTTTGAACACAACTTATAGGGTTGTACAAAATTACCCGTTACATGAATCAAAAAATTTGAATACTTGGAAATTCGATTTGGATACTGGTAGTATCAGAGGAGGTACCCAAATTTTTGGTTCCAATACTAATTCAATTTCAAAAATAAATCAGGTACCTAAACCGAACCAATTTAAATAAAAAATAAAAAAAACTTAAACACTAATTAAACTTTCGAAAAGACAAAAACGCCAAATCAATTAAACCTAAAAATTTAAGTTCTAAACAGTAAACTAACTAAATCTCATCTTCTGCTTCTCAAATCTTGACTTTTCCAGTTCTCCTTCTCACAGTTGTTCGTCATTCTCGCTCCAGTCAGCAATCGCTCGTCAGTCATCACTCAATCTCACCCTCTTCACAAAACTATTTCAACTTATTCTTAAATGTAAATGATCTTTTTTTTTTTTTTTATCTATATTATACATAATACCAAATTGAAATGAAAATTAAAATACATTTACGTTTAAAAAAAAAAAAAAAAAAACCCTAAACTAGAAAAATATCTCACTTAAGAAGCCTTTCTAATAAAAAAATAAAATTTAAAATGGTGGATTTTAGGATTCCAATTTGATGTGATTGTCTTTAGAAAATCAATACAAATCTTGGGCCAAACTTCTGAAAGTTGAATAAGACAAGGACAAATGGAGGCCTTGTATACGCATAACATAAAGTTTTAAAGTGGTATTAATTTTACTTTAAAAGCACTTTTAGAAAAAATTATTTATAAGAATGAAAGGCACTTAAGAAGAAGCATGCTTGCATGCAGTATGCATCACTTTTACTTTTTTTATAAGAACGTCGCGAAACAAAACTAAATAAAATTAATTAGCATTGACATTGACATTGGCTTTATAACATTACAATGAAAATTCTGATGTGCAACCCTAAAATAGAGACTTAAAAATTGAATCTCAATTCTCATTAATTAGAGTTCTTATGAAATATGTTTTGTCTTTTCACATAAAATCTTGACTTTTAGAGTTAACTTACGCATTGTTGATGTATATCGGATCCAGACATATGATAGGTGGGTTCTCAGAGATATTATTCTGAAAAGGCATCTCTGGGTGGTAAGGGTGTCTTTGTGCTATATAAGTTATCAAGACACTCATCTTCTAATCGATGTGAGACTTTGACACCAACATGCATAAATGAATCAGCTATATGTTTAAAATAATCAGGATGTTGTGGTTAAAGTAAATCTTAATTGTCCATAAAAGTTAACTTATACATGCATAAATTAATTCTGACCGATGAGAATTGAGGACGGACTTTAAAAAATCAGGAC
>CM047905.1:23839609-23854337 GCA_026229545.1 Pistacia atlantica
ATAAGATAACTTTCCATTCCCTCAAACTGAATGCCATGCCTTAAGAGATAAGCATGGGTCTGCTTTCCAATATCACGGTTTCTCAGATTTGAAGCTGCTGAAGCAAAGCAGTAACAGTAACGGAATCAATCATAAATTGTTGTCTCTGCATCTCATACAAAAGCATTAATCCTTCATCATCCAACCCATTCTAAACAAAACCAGAAATCATTGTATTCCAAGAAACAACATCCCGTTCCAGCATATTATCAAAAACTTTAAATGATGTAAGGACAAAGCCTCATCTTGAATACATGACAATAATTGCATTCAATACAATAACTGGCAATGTTGCCAAATTCTTAATTATATAGGCATGCAGCTGTTAAGCTAAGTCCAATCGATGCAACTGTGAAACTACAGTTAAGACCGATAAAAAAAGTCACCTCATCAAAATCAATTTCATCTGATAACATAGCTTCAATGAAAAGCACAATAGCTTCAACAGGGGAACTACTCTGTGCATACCCACCGATCATAGTGTTCCAAACCTCAGTGTTTCTCTCCAAACAACAGAAAAAATCTTCCTAGCGAAATCAAGACAACCAAGCTCAGCATACATGAAAATAGCCGAACTCACAACAAACAAATCATTTACATATTCACTTCCCAATTTAACAAGCAGTCCATTAAGTACGTTACCGTTCTTATAGTCCCCTAAACTCGCCAAATCCGGGAAAACATTAACAAAACTAACAGTACCGGGTGTAATTTACTTCTTCATCATCATCCTAAATTGCCTAATCGCTTTTGCATATCTCTCTGTCTTTACGTAACATGAAACCATAGTATTCCACGCAACAACACCCAAATAACATTTCTCCTTTTCATCGTATCAAATACTTTACAAACTAAATCATACTTTGAATAATCAAAATCAGAATAACCACACCCACCAATTTCACTATCCACCACAGAACTCAAACAAGTAAAGTACATATTCAACAGAGAGTTATCCACAATCCTACTGGGGTTCAATAAGCCCCTAATTAAACGGAAATGAACAGCTTTACCGACTCTCAAATTGCGTGTGGCGGCAAAAGCCTTGAGAGCCGAAGAGTAAGTATAGTATCATACAAAGTATAAGGAGCGGATTTTTTCATCTGGGCATAGAACAAAATGGCATCTTGTGGCATTTTGTTGCAAATAAAACCAATAATGATGGTGTTCCAAAGGACGGTTGTTGGGCGGGGAATCGTGTCGAACAGTTGGCGGGCTAAATGAGGTTGGCCTTCCAAGCATATTTTGCTAAGACGGAAATGAATTGTGGGGGTTTTGAGTTTGGGAAGTGGCGGTGAAAGGGAAGGGTGGCAGAAAAGTGGTGGCATATTTTCCAATAATGATTAATGTAATTTATGTTTAATTTTATGCATGCTTTAGATATATTTGATTAATTAAAATGTTTTTGTTTTTTACATTCTTGGGCTTTGCAAATTGCAATTGTGACCACATATTCTGTTGAGCATGATTACTTTATCATCTCTCAATTTACATTATCTATTTTTAATCATATTTCTATTATTATAAATTACTTCATTAATTAATTAATTAATTAGGATTAGTTTTCTATTTTTCGAGCTTCATCCCCTTAGTATTTAGACTATTTGATGAGACTAACACTGCTAATTTTAATTGTTTTAAAACATATAAAGACTGCAAGTTTGTCAAAAATCACTCCTTAATATGAGTTCATTCTTTGTGGCTTTGTGCACACTTACGTAATTTTTTCCTAATTGATAATTATTGTACAACTTTAATATTGGGTATGTTTATTGCTTGTAATTGAAACACTTCATAAACAACGTTATATTATTGACAAACAACACTTATATTAAGTCACATGTAATGGAATGTAATATTCCCTTAGTTTTTTTATAATTGTCGTTTTAAGCTTTTGTACATTTTTTAATAAATCAATTTTATCTCTCTTCAGACTGACTTTTTCCTTTGATATTGTAGGTGGAAAAATTGTTTTTCCCACTACATACACGTGTGAAATACTGAAATAATTTAATATGTATATTTTGTCATTTTTTCTCTCCTACTAACTTACGTCCATTTCTTTTATTCCATTTGTTACTCACTTCCATTTCTTTATTCTTTTTGTCACTCACCATGGCCATCTCTTTTTACTGAGTTCCATCTCTCTAATTTTGTTCGTCACTCACCATGACCGAGATAGAGAAAGAGAGAGAGGAGATGTGGTCGATAGAAAATGTGGAAGAGAGGAGATGAGGGGAAGAGATAGAGAAAGAGAGAGGAGATGTGGGTCATAGAAAAAGTGGAGAGAGGAGATGAGGGGCAGAGTAGAGAAAAAGAGAAAGGAGATGTGGGCGATAGAAAATGTGAAAGAGAGAAGATGAGGGGAAGAGATAGAGAAAGAGAGAGACTGACGGTGTGATTTAGTGTGGTCACCAGGAGCAGTAGCAGTTATCCTAGGACTTAAAGAAGAAAAATCAGTACAATGTTCAGAAGATTGATTAGACTTAGTAAACTTTAAATCAAAATCAGTTAAACAATGAGGTAAAAACCAAGTAGAAGAGGCATTGAATTCAAACTTAAAACTATGTACTTTAGGAGAATTGTGAGATAGAAAACTATTAATCAAAGTAAAATCAGACTCATCAAACTTGACACTTTGAGCTATATACACTTTGCCATTTGCATTTAAGCACTTGTAACCCTCACGAACAAGACTATAACCTACAAATACACATTTAGAAGTATGAAAATTAAATTTGTGTGCACTATAAGGCCTGAGGAAAGGGTAACAACCACAACCAAATGTTTTTAATAGTTTATAGTTGAGCACAATGTTAAAAAGTGTTTTAAAAGAAGAGATTGAGCACCTACTATGCTTGGTTAAGGTTAAGGTTAAGGTTAAGGTTTGCTTAAGGTTATTACTAAGAAAGCAGTGTCTGGCTTGGTTAAGTATTGAATAGCACCTACTGTGCTTCTATATAAGGCAAATGTGTCAAACTCTTCACTATCTACAGCAGCAAGTTCAATTCCCAAACCCATTTGACTTTAGCATTCCAGTCTTCTTTAGAAGATCTTTGGTGGATTTAGCGATTGAGATGGATGCCATTTCTATTTTGAAAAGCTTCTAAACTAAGAAAATATTTTGAGGATCCAAGGTCTTGAGAGCAACTGATTATTTAAATCCTACATAACCTTTGCAATTGAAGATGCATTAGTGCCCGTTAGAGGTATGTCATCAATATAAACTAACACATAAAAAATCTCACTCTTAGAATTGTAGATAAACAAGCTAGAATAAGCTATTGAATTCACAAACCTCCATTAAAAAAGCTGTTTTCAGTTTATCAAACCAAGCCAAGGGGGCTTGTCGCAACCCATGTAAAGCTTTATTGAGTTTACATACATAACCTGGATAAATGGAGCATGAGAAACCTTCAGGTTGCTATAATGGACAATATCATTTAGATCACCATTTCGAAAGGAATTATTCACATCCACTTGTTGAATGTCCCAACCCTGAATCAGAGCAACAGAGATAATCATTCCTATTGTAGTATCTTGGACTACTGGACTAAAAGTCTCAAAATAATCTACTCTAGCAGTTTGTTGCAACCCCTTAGCCACAAGTCTAGGTTTAAGTCTCTTAACAAAACAATCTGCATTGTACTTAGTTTTGAAGACCCACTAGTTTTGCATTATGTTCATGTAAAGACTGTAGAGCCCAAGAGTCCAAGTTCTATTGTAGATTATTGCATTAAACTCTGCTTGCATAGCATCTTTCCAAGCTGGGGATGAGAGAGCTCATAAAACAGAACTAGGTTCTTGTACTGAAGAAAGAGAACTAGAAGATACAGCCATAGCAGCTAGCATATGTGATTGAGACTTGTCAGATTTTTAAGATGCAAAGACTAATTTTGTAAAGCTACAGTTTTCAACCTAGTAAGCATTAGATGAGTGTTGAGACTAGAAGGAACTTTAAAGGGAATCTGATCATTGTTATCAAAGGCAGATAAAGTGTGAATAGGATTAGAAGTTAAGTAAACTTCGAAGTTGATAGTGGAAAATGAATCTTGTGCGGAGACAGATTTAGCAGATAAAGTATCAAATTTGGACTTTAAGGATGAGGAAATATTTTTAGAAGAGGACTGTATGAAAGAAGGAGAAGACTGACAGTGTGATATAGTGTGGTCACCAGAAACAGTGCTGTTATCCTAGGACTTAAATAAGAAAAAAAAAAAAAAATGTTCAGAAGACATATTAGAAACTTGGTAAACTTTAAATCAAAATCTGTTAACAATGAGGTAAAAACCAAGTAGAAGAGGTATTGAGATATTCAAACTTAAAACTATATACTTGAGGAGAATTGTGAGATAGAAACTTATTAATAAAAGGAAAATCATACTCATCAAACTTTACACTTGGAGCTATGTACACTTTGCCATTTGCATTTAATCACTTGTAACCCTTATGAACAACTGAACAAGACTATAACCTACAAATACACATTTAGAAGTATGAGAATTAAATTTGTGTGCACTATAAGCCCTGAGGAAAGGGGAACAAGCACAACCAAATGTTTTTAAAAGTTTATAGTTGGGCACAATGTTGAAAAGTGTTTAAAAAGGTGAGATATTGGTTAACACAAAAAACGATAGCCTATTTATTAAGAATACAACAGTTTGAAAAGCTAAATTCCAGTAAGCTAATGGCATGAAAGCTTGTTAGACCCTATCTTACAATATGCCTATGATTTCTCATAGCTCCGCCATTTTGTTGTTGAGTATGTGGGCAAGGGTGCCTAAATATAATGCCATGCTCATTTACGTAAGGTAAAAGGGTTCTAAACTCCCCACCGCAATCAGTTTGAAGGGCACTTCAATTTGGTGTCAAATTGTCTGTCCACTAACTTATGAAATAGAAGAAACACAGATTTTGTTGTAGCTTTATTTTTAGAGGAAAAAGTCAAGTGAGTCTGCTAAAGTCATCTATGAAATGTATACAGTATTTATAACCTTCAATGGACACTTGTGGAGGGGCCTCAAAGGTTAGAATGAATCTAGTTCAAGAGGCTTGGAAGCTCCACTAGAAGAATATGGAAAAATAGATTGTGCAATCTACCAAATTCACATGCTAAGCAAAATGGCAAAGACTTAACAAGGTTTTTTTTAATGCATTTAATTGTGCAAACACAGTGCTCAAAACTTGTTCATTGGGCGTCCAAGTCTCTTATGTCATAGCATTGCTTTTGTCTTGTCAGAACACAAAGCTTAAAAGCTAAAAACATGAGTTTTATTGATAGAACAATTAAGTGCAGATGACATACATGCAGCTGTATTGAACACACTTTTACACTAGGAATCTAAATTCTCATTCCTGAGAGAAGCGTTACATTCTAATGTATCAAGAGAAACATCAGAATTTTTCCACGTAGCAACATTGAAAACAGTTGAGCAAAAATGTTTAGAAAAAATCAGTAGACGACACATTCTGCAAACAGCAAGCATCAAAGGAAAGAGAAGACTGAAGTGAGCCTGAGGATGGATAGAAGAAGCTGGAATAAGAGGAGGAGATAGAAGGAATCTTTAGTTGGTACAAACCAACTTTAAGCTCCCCTTGTAACAACACTATCGTGGTGACTTTGTCCTTGATCATATCATGATCAGCAAGAAATTCAACTACAAAATTATTATCCTTTGTAAATTTTGAAATTCTTAGCAAATTTTTAGAAATATGAGGAACACAGAGAACGTTTTTAAGATAAAAGAATATAGATTTCAAAGAACTTGGTAAAGAAGTAAAACCTGTATGAGAAATGTTCAGACGCTCACAATTCCAACTTGAGTTTGATCCTGGCCAGTGAAGCTTGCATTAACAAACAACTGACTCAAATTTGTTGTGACATGAGCAGTGGCTCTTGAGCTGATACACCAAATTGGTTCTTTGACTGTAGCTGGAGTAGTGTTGCATAATTATTAGAAACATTGTGAGTAGACAAAGAGGCTTAAATTGAGGAATTATAACCTTGAGCTGGAGAAACTTGATGTGAAATCATAGCTGGTGAGACATTGCATGCTTGAAGAGCCATATTAGGTTGAGGAGAAGTGCAGTTCACCACAAAAGTTCAATTTAATTCAATTCAATTCACGACAAAAATTCACCAAATTGAATTGTTAATTGACTTGAATGAGTGATAACTAAAAGATTTTGTTTCACTTCTTTAATTTTAAGTGAGTTTAAACATTTTCCACTTTCTTTTATTGCAAATTGCAAATGGATGTAAAATAATAAAGCATTTAAGATTAAAAAAATCACTTGTAATTGACCTCAAACATGTATTTAAATATATTTATTATTGAATGAAAAGTTGATAAGATTAAGAGTATATTATTAGCTGCATTAGCTCATTTCATACAAGTTTGGTATTATAAATACATTACAAACCTCTAAAACACCACGGGGAAGCTAGAAACAGTCTTCACACAGCCACAAACCAGCTCACAGATGGCGGTAAACAAGACACCAGAACAGCCAGCAAAGAAGCCACCCACCACGGCCTTACGCCAGCAAAAAACAGAACAAACAGCCAGGAAAAAACTACCAAAAACCCAACAGCCCAGAAGAAGAACCTACAGTAAGCAAGATCACCCAAAAAACACACTATACTAACAAACAACATGGGGCAAGGACAGCAGCCAAAAAAGCCGAACTCAAAATGACCACAACACTCCAAAAATTGCCTCCTACTGCCAGGAAAGGAACCCACAACATCCCAAGGCAAACACAAACAAAGACACGCCCAGAGAACACGCACAACACAGCAAAGCGCCTAACCAACCAAAAACCAACGGAGAGTAAATCAAAGCCAAAGAGATCCTCTTGGAAAATAAATTAAAGAAAAAGCAGTGAAAGTGAGATTTAGATTAAGTAATCAGGTGGAGCCGGCAGGACGTGATTGCAATTTGGGGTCTTAATCCTTAATTAGAATAAAAACAATATTGTAATAACCAAAACACAGACCCAGTCTCCCCGTAAGGTTGAAGAAAATGTCAATCATTACCTTTCTTGAATTATAATCTCAGACGGAGACGGGCCCCGTAATTACAAGAAGTCGGTGCATTCAAGAGATAAGAGCAACAAATTAAGACAAACATAAGCTAATTTGTTTTTTCTCCCATTCCAATGAAATTTTCAAGTTCATGTATATATTATAATATAATTCATTGTAGCTATCTGCAGTTTAAGGTAAAGATTGAGGCTTCATGCTACTTGAGCAAGCGGCGGTCGGTGGAGACTGGAGAAGCGGCAGTAGGTGGAGACTGGAGGAGCTTTAACCGAGAGTGAGTGAGTGACTGTGAGATGAGTGTTAAAGAGACGAGAGTGAATGTGAGTTACGAAACAGAGGATGTGATTAAAGGGTTCAAAAGATACCCATACTTTGGATGAGCAAGACGTGGAGTTGCGTTTGTGGCCCTGAGATTGGAGATGCGGCGATGGTGGAGACTGCAGACGTGGCTCTAGAGAGTGCAGACTGGAGAAACGGCAACGGTGGAGTTGCGTGGGTAGCGGCGACAGTTACGGTGGATTTGCGCGAGTGAGTTTGAGAGACGATTAACTAAAACTCTATAAATTTTAAAAAAACATAAATTATAGAGGTTAAAATGAAATTTTATAAAATTTATAAAAATAAAAAAATTCTAGGCCCTAATAATTTATAAAATTTTATAAATTTTACCCCTAAAAAATACTAAAAACCCCTACAATTTCATTTCGCCCTTAAAATATAAAAAAAGATCAAGGGAGAAAAAGAAATTTCTAAAGGCCCATAGGACCGATCCTAAAATTGCTCATGAGCCTGGGACCAATCCCAAGCCCATGAGCGACTGGTCCCATTTGGGACCAGTCCCTTGTCATGGTAATTCTCTCATAATTATCTAATGTAGTTTTTCAAATCTTAATGCTAAAAGTACATAGAATTCTACAAAGATTATAAAAAGTGATGTGACAGGTAAAGCTGGTCAAGGACCAATCAAAATTACCATGACAAACTACAAACCAAATTCTTAAAAATGATTCTTTACACGATTTGAAAAACTACAATAGATAATTATGAGAGAATTACCATGACAAACTACAAATCAAATTCTTAAAAATGATTCTTTACACGATAGAAACATCAACAATGAAGAACTAAAGTAAACTAACAATTAATATTTGAAAAAAATCAACTAAAAATAAAATCCTTTCACACTTCATCACTCACATAGTCACATATGACTTCATTGTGCTTCTTAGGTATATTTGGGACCAAAATAACACTCTCCTAATTTTTAATTATTTATCATCCAAACTAAAAATGCTCCAATCATCAATCTCATAACCTTAACCTTCTTTACGAAGATTTTCATAATTATCCCACTCATTACAGTCTAGATTATGATATTCATTAGTGAAATCGACAATGAAATTGAAAACCTTATACAATGTATAAAATCATGAATATTGAGATTTTGTTATTAATTAATACCATTAAAATAAAAAATTATGTGTAGGTTATTTTATAATATTTGAGTTGATCTTTTCAATATCAAAAAGCTTTTTGATAATTTAAGATTAGAACATTCCATCTTTTATATTTTTTGGAATTAAACAACTCACAAAGATTACCCTTTTTTTTCCTTCATGTTTTGCTAAATTGTGTTGAAATGACTTTTATGCCCCTACATCGTCTAACACCCTAACTCCATTTAGGGGTGAGTACGGGTAGCGGGTAGAATCGGAACTTGGGGTAAGAATTGGAACTGAAACCTATCCAGGACCGACATTGTGTAGGTTCCGATTCCAATAATTGATAATTGATATTTGTAAATGAAGTCTATATTTCTTCCACGTTTAAGAATTTTTGAGGTAAAATAAACAAAGAAATTGAAAACCTTATATAATATATAGAATCATGAATATTGAGATTTTGTTATTAATTAATACCATTAAAATAACAAAATTATGTGTAGGTTATTTTATAATATTTGAGTTGATTTTTTTTATTCTTTATGTTTTACAAAATTGTATTAAAATGACTTTTATGCCCCTACCCCGTCTAACAGCCTCTCTAACCTCCATTACCTGAATTCTGACAACGGTACAGAACCACGTTCCGAAAATACTGGATGAAAATGGTATCTCTTCAAAGACAACCCCTTCTTCAACTTCAATGCTTCTTCGCCAACGCCTCACAACTCTCAATGGCCATCTCTCCACTTCCTCTTCATCCACCAAAATCCTACTACTCTACACGCACACAAATGAAAACCAAAACGACGCCATCACTCTCCAACTCCTCTCGTAGGGGAGAGGCACCTCAGGCCAGTTGGGTGGTGGCATTGAAGAAGTGAGACTCTACCCAGCCCCAGTTGCAAACCTCATTCTTTCTCTACCCTTTACCATCTCCCAAACTCCAGGCCGACTTGTTCAGAAAGATTCTGAAATGGGTTCTGGTTCAAGTTCGAATATTTCAGGTGGGTTGTTTCATAGTGTGTTGGTTGTGGATGGAAAGCTGTGGGTTTGGGGGAAAGGAGATGGTGGGAGACTTGGTTTTGGGCATGAAAATTCTGTGTTTGTGCCTAGTTTGAACCCTTATTTGGGTGATGATCCTGTTCAGTGTGTTGCTCTTGGTGGAGTTCACTCTGTTGCTTTGACTTCACTTGGAATATTTTCACTTGGTCAGTGAGTAATTAACAACTCTACATTCATTATTTGTTCATTGATTGAGTGTTTGTTTGGTGTGAAGGTTTAAACATCGTTTGTTAGGCGTCATTTAGCAAGCTTATTGAGTTATAAGAAGTGTATGTATGGTTGAGTGATCAAAGTTTAAAAAGTGTTATTTTTTTTTATAAGAAGTAAATTAGCAAAAAGGCATACAAAAATAACCACTTTTATTTATGATTTGCAACAAGATGTTTTGTTTGGAGTCCATACAAATTATTGATCTTAAATTTGGAGTGATGAATCTTGCAGGGGTAATTGTAATACTCTAACCAAAAATTTTTTTGGGTATGGTAATATAATATTTTTAAAAGAGCTTATTGGGGAAGTTAGTTGACATGACATAGCACTCTCCTTGAATTGCAACCAAAGGACTAATAAAACAGAAAGCAAAAGAGCTTTTATCAGTTTATGGAATCACATTTTACCAACAGAGCACTTTTCCTTTCTTATTTAGTAAAATGGAGATGTTGTTGATAGTCAAGATTTAGAATATAACTATGTCAGTTTAACTGGTTGGCCTGATAATTAATGATGTTCTTGTGCTTGATTGGACAAGTATCAGTAGAAGAGAGTTGTGTGCAGATATTCATCACATTGTTGTGTTCACTAATGTGTTTTTGGCCTGATAATACAATGGCTCTATCATTTAAAATGAAGTTTGCAGGGGTTATGGTGGTTTTGGTGCACTTGGACATTTTGTCTATCATAGAGTTGTTTCCTAGATTGGTGGAAGGTTCTTGGAACGGGAAAATACGGCACATTGCAACCAGTGGGACACATACAGCTGCAATAACTGAATCAGGTTGTTCTTCTTAACTGACCCTATTTTTTGTATGGAAATTCCTTTACATGTATATAGTACTGGGTTTGCATTGTAGATGCAAGCTGCTTAACCTGGACTAAATTTATATGAGTTTTGATTTGTGACCTTTGGAAACAACCCTCTTGAACTCATATGTGGAAAACATATCAATCTAGTACTGCAAAACAAATTGAATGGAGCATATTTCAAATGTCTGTAGGTTTATGTATTCTTGCATTGATGGGCTTCTAGTTGTTCTTTATGAGAAGATGATTCATATTGCCTTCATATTTGTTACGGAAAGAATAAAGAAAGAGGGCTGTCAAATATCTTAATCCGTCTATTATTTGAATACAGGGGAACTTTACACTTGGGGTCGAGATGGAAGATTGGGCCTTGGTCCTGGTCGACTCCCTAGTGAGGGAGGTGGACTCAGTATCCCTCCTAAGGTCAAAGCATTACCTGTACCTGTGGCTGCTGTTTCTTGTGGTGGCTTTTTTACAACAGTGCTGGCGAGGAAGGGCAACTTTGGAATTGGGGAGGTAAAGATATCAACTCTTTTGTCTTATTTTCTCTTCTTATCTCTACCCAATTGCGGTTTAGTTACTTTCGTTTATTTGTTCGGAAAAGTAGCACAATTCTGGATATCATTCTCTTAAGTTTTCAACTTTGATGAAATTTTATTTATCCTTGCTTGTGTAACATTACAATGACATCATATTACACATTGTCATGTGTTCTGCTCAGCAAGTTCTAACTATGAGCTTGGAAGAGTGATAAGGTTGGTGGTTGGAGACCCAAGCCAATTCCTAGCCTTGAAGATGTTCTTATCATTCAGTTAGCAAGTGGTGGCTATCACTCCCTTGCATTAACTGGTAAAATAATTGCTTTATGATTGCTGCGGCAACCTTATTAAATCCATTCCTCACTTGTCACCCCTCCTTCCTATTATGGGCTGTATACTATTATTGGTATTCATTTTTATGTATAATTTCAGATGAAGGCAAAGTTCTTTCTTGGGGATATGGTGGACATGGTCAGTTGGGTCATTCTTCAACTGAAAATCAGAAAGTACCTGTGGTGATCGAGGCTTTAGTTGATGAGCGTGTAGTCTACATCACTTGTGGGGGCTCATCCTCAGCAGCCATAACAGGTAAGAAGAGTTAAATGGTCTTTGATATTTCCATCACCCTTCAATCCTACAATCTTCCAAAGTATCCATATTTGTCTCATCTCATAATAGCACAAAAATGATGTTTGAGGATATCTTTTAGTATTCAACCAAGTTGAAAGATACTTAAATTTAATAAAATCAAATATTTAGATATCATTGTAGAACAATAATTTTATATGCAAATCAAATAAATAAAACTCATGATTATATATTTGTTATCACCATAATGTTTGATAATTTGCTATATATTCAGATAAAGGGAAGTTGTACATGTGGGGAAATGCCAAAGATTCTCAATTGGGAGTTCCTGGGCTGCCAAAGGTACAACCTTGTCCTGTTGAAGTCAAGCTTCTAACGGAGGATGATGGATTGGGACCCCAAAAGGTGCTATCTGTTGCAGTTGGTGCATCTCATGCCATGTGTTTGGTTTCAAGGTCATGTTGTTAAAATGGTCTACTATTCGAAAGGTTTTCTCAACTCATAGAGACATGACGAACTAGTATGTATCATTTAACAGCTCAAACAGAGGCTAGAACAGATGTGTAGAATCTGAGGATAGGATAAGTTCTTTAAGTTACTAAAATATTGCCAAAGCATTTAGGAGGTGAATTCAGATTGCTGACTGGTTAGTCAATAAGTGGAGTTTTACCTTTGACAATTGCTGGATCATAACTGCTTTTGTTTGAATCCCTTTAATGAATTAAATTATCCAGGAAGACTAGAATTTTGGCATTATAAGCTCTTGTGACGAATGCAAGTTACCTTCATAATCTCATGTAATGCCTGTTGTTCCATCTCATTGTATGCATCATCTCATTACATATTAGTTTACTGATATTCCCTTCTGTTGAAAGTTTATTGCAAACATGACCACTTTTTCCCTTTATTGTTGATCATATTGCTCAGTTGCTTCTATCTGAAATCGGCGTGAGAAAGATCTACGTGAAATTTTAATAAAAAACTCACTTATGCCGCATGATCACCCAAGAAGTAAATATTTCATGTCATTTATGCACAACGTAACAAATGACGTGATACGACTTGTATTCTAAGTTTTATCAACCAACTATTGTTACAAAACTCTGTGTCTCTCTTTGATACAATCAAGAAAGCTTTAAAGCAAGAGAAAATATAACCAAGAAAGAGTTATCACTAGAAAAACCAGAAGCAAAAATGAAGAAAGCTGAGCTAGTGTTTATCCCTACAAGAATTAGTCATTTGGTTCCAAGTATTGAGTTTGCAAAGCGGCTGTTGGATCGAGATGGTCGACTCTCAATCACAGTTCTTGTCATCATGAAAACAATAGATGGCTCTTCTGATCACACTCAATCACTAACAGCTTTTGATACTCGAATAAGGTTCATTAATCTTCCTCATTTGGAGATAATTATGTGATTGATGAGAAAGAAATCCAGTTGCGTCAACTTTGGGGTATACACCTGGAAGATTTACCAAGACTCACCAACTTTTGCCATGTGGATTATCACTTCATATTTCCAGCACCACCATTTGATCGGTTAGGAGTCAAACGATGTCCAAAGATAAGTACAAGATTTTCATGGGATGAAGATAATAAAAGTGTGCATGCAGAAGCAAAGGTATTTCCATTTTTTAATTATCATAATTAAAGATTTTAAGTCAAAAGGATTTGCTCATTATTCTTCAGAATATGGAACTTCTTTTCATACATGTTTTTTGTAATGCCACGGAAAGCTTAATATTAATACCTTCGCATTTGATGCTTCCAATATCTGGCTCTGCAGGCATCCAAAATAGGTATCACCGAAGATGATAGTCATCAAGAGAAGGCACCTGAAATAGGCAATGAAGATGAAAGTCATGAAGAGACTTCAACATATATCTATTTGTTGTCGAATTTTCGAAGATTACCTTCGTACATAAAAAATGAAGAGCTTTTTTCCAATTCTGATCCAACAAAATGAAGAAAAGAACACTGAAACTTAGAAACATGCTCATCATTTCTAATCAAGTAATTGAATTTATTATTCTACACATTGAATTTGTTTGAAGAGGCTCCAACATAAATGCACTTGTGATTAATTATATTTCTTTTGATGGTTTTTCAGTTTGCTCCACCGAATCCAATGAAGATTACTCTATTTGAAGGGAAGCAAAAATATGTAATTATAAACTTTGTACTTCACCTCTTCAATACTTCTGTTCTACTGTACAATCTTTTCTATATCTAATGCTTCGTTTTACTCCTGCTTCAAATTCTCTATTACTCATCTTCTACTACTGCTGTAACTTCTTCTTTACCTTCAATAATTACTTGCCCTTTCAAGTTGATAGTGGTATTTTGTTTTTGATTTTGGTATTGTTGTGACCCCGCAACACCACCATTCTCTTTTTTGATTAAGTGTGAATAGGATTAGAAGTTAAGTAAACTTCTAAGTTGATAGTGGAAAATGAATCTTGTGAGGAGACAGATTGAGGAGATAAAGAATCAAACTTGGACTTTAAGGACGAAAAATATTTTTAGAATAGGATTGTATGAGAGAAGGCGAAGCCTGACGGTGTGATTTAGTGTGGTCACTAGGAACAGAATTGTTATCCTAGGACTTGAAGAAAAATCAGTATAATGTTTAGAAGACTGATTAGACTTAGTAAACTTTAAATCAAAATCTATTAAACAATGAGGAAAACCAAGTAGAAGAGGTATTGAGATATTTAAACTTAAAACTATATACTTGAGGAGAATTGTGAGATAGAATATTATGAATAAAAGGAAAATCAGACTCATCGGACTTAACACTTTGAGCTATATATACTTTTCCATTTGCATTTAAGCCCTTGTAACCCTTATGAACAAGATTATAACCTACAAATACACATTTAGAAATATGAAAATTAAATTTGTGTGCACTATAAGGCCTAGGGAAAGGGTAACAAGTGCAACCAAATGTTTTTAAAAGTTTATAGTTGGGCACAATGTTAAAAAGTGTTTG
>CM047905.1:23854437-23872807 GCA_026229545.1 Pistacia atlantica
AATGTTAAAAAGTGTTTGAAAAGGAGAGATATTGGTTTACACAAAAAAAGGAAACCTACTTATTAAGAATACAACAGTTTGAAAATCTGAATTCCAGTAAACTAATGGCATGGAAGCTTGTTAGACCCTATTTTACAATATGCTTATGATTTCTCTCAGCTTCACCATTTTTTGTTGAGTATGTGGGCAAAGGTGCCTAAATATAATGTCATACTCGTTTATGTAAGGTAAAAGTGTTTTAAACTCCCCACCGCAATCAGTTTACAGGCATTTCAATTTGGTTTCAAATTGTCTTTCTACTAACTTATGAAATTGAAGAAACACAGACTTTGTTTTAGCTTCATTTTAGTAGGGAAAAGCCAGTGGGTCTGCTAAAGTCATGTATGTAGTATTTATAACATTCAATGGACACTTGTGGAGAGGGGCCTCAAAGTTTAGAATGAATTAGTTCAAGAGGCTTGGAAGCTCCACTTGAAGAATAGATTGTGCAATCTGTGAGGTTTTGGAACAATCGAAAAAATGAAAGAGAATTCAAGAATATTGCAAAGCTATTTCTTTGATTCCTTGATTGATTACAGCTGGGCACTTCACCAATGTTTTGTATGTGTACAGTAGAGTAAGTTGAAGACTAAAGTAAAGAGAAGCAGTTGACTTGGGCTAACGGCTTAAAACACACTAGTAAAAAACGACAGCGTATAAAGTATCAATTTAAGTAAGTGAAGGATACTTGTGACATTTTACTTCTTTCAGCTTCCAGCATTTGCCTTTGACAGTCAACATCCCTCCTCAAGCTAAACTTTTGACTTTTGACTCGGCAATAAAAAAATCCCATCACTCTGCAGTAAAATGAATTGAAACACCAACTTCACTACACTTCAGATCATATTTGCAGTAGATCTCA
The DNA here is from genome assembly GCA_026229545.1 of Pistacia atlantica. Classification (NCBI taxonomy): domain Eukaryota; kingdom Viridiplantae; phylum Streptophyta; class Magnoliopsida; order Sapindales; family Anacardiaceae; genus Pistacia; species Pistacia atlantica. The sequence goes on from CM047905.1 coordinate 23,855,339, forward strand.
ACTTCACTGCATTTCAGATCACATCTTCATAACCTTCAGCGTGTCAATCTGAACTGTTAATCCTCAACTACTACACAAACTCAAGATAGGCACTTCACTTACAGTAAACCAGCAGTACCAGCTTCAGTTTATCAACAGCTCCACCTTATCTACTACACAAACTCAATGAAAGGAACTTCACTTCAGTAAACCAAACAGTACCAGCTTCAGTTTATCAACAGCTCAAATCAGCTTCAATATGCCAACATCAACAATAGCAAATTACCAACAACTTTCACTTCAATTTTAATCTCAGCTGCTAACCACAAACTCAATTTCAACTACTACACAAACTTAAAAAAAAAAAAAAAAAAACTTCACTTCAGTATACTAACAGCAACAACTTCAAGAACTTCACCTCAGTATCCTAACAGCAACAACTTCAATTGAAGCTTGGTCACAACTCCAATTAACAGACTATTCATGCACAACTTCAATTGTGGAGAAGGGCCTCAAAGCTTAGAATGAATTAGTTCACGAGGCTTGGAAGCTCCACTAGAAGAATATGGAGAAATAGATTGTGCAATCTACCAAATTGACATGCTAAGCAAAATCGGAAAGACTTAACAAGGTTTATTATGCATTTAAATGTGCAAACATAGTGCTCAAAACTTGTTCACTGGGGAGTCCAAGTCTCTTATGTCATAGCATTGCTTTTAACTTGTCAGTACACAAAGCTTGACAGATAAAAACGTAAGTTTTACTGATAGAACAATTAAGTGCAGATGACATACATGGAGCTGTATTGAAAACAACTTTAAGCTCCCATTGTAACAACACTATCTTGGTGACATGGCCTATGTATGCTGAGCAACAGATTAATGCATTTCAAATGGTGAGAGAATTGGGATTGGGCGTGGAGTTGAGATTGCATTATAGGATCATAAATGGGGAAGTTGTGGTTGCAGATGAGATAGCAAGAGCTATCAAATGTGTGATGGAGAGTGATAATGAGGTGAGGAAGAAGGTTAAAGAGAAGAGTGAAAAGAGCAGATTAGCAGTAATGGAGGGTGGATCTTCATATGCTGCACTTGGAGACTTGATTGATGATATATTAAGAAATAAAGCCATGAAAGAAGCATGTAGTTAATCATATTTACTCCCTGATGATGTATGGATTTGTTCCATTTGCCTTGAGAGTTTTATGTTGAAAGTTCATCGTGAATCTTTTTGTTTACTATTGGTATTTTACTCCATTTAAGATTTCTCATAGGTTTATGTTCAGTTGATTTCAACTCGCATCATAAGTATGTGACTTCAAATCACAACAACGTATTTCATTCAAGCAAAACAGGGATAAGGATATAATCTTGATTCTTTTCCCCCTCCAAGCAGCTCACTATCCACAACATTTGAAGCATTTAAGCAACATCAAGCCAAGCCCCACCCACCCCTTCTTCTACCCCGGGGTGAGACAGAGCCCCCACCATCATTATTGCGTATAATGGTGCAACATGCTGACTTTATAAAAGAGTATCACTCCCCTAACAATAAAGCCAAAGAAAAGAAAAAGTATTCTTCTACTTTCTCTCTTCCAGTTTCACTAATCATACCACCACCAACAATGAAGAAAGCTGAATTTGCTGGCATCCCTGCACCAGGAGTAGGCCACCTGGTTTCCAATATCGAGTTTGCAAAGCGTTATTTACATAGAGATGATCGTTTCTAAGTCACTGTTCTTCTCATGGATTCTCTTGTTAGCAGCTCTCTTTTAGCTGCATACATCAAACCACTTGCAGCGTCTTAATTCTTCAATAAGATTTATCAGTCTTCCTCTTCCTCCAGACTTCTCTCCTTTCTACCACGGGCTCATAAATCTGTTGCAAAATTTATGACAAGTCATAAAGCTTGTGTTAAAGAAGCCATTGTCAAGAATGTTCTTTCGAACTCTAACTCAGCTCCACTTGCTGGATTTGTCGTTGATTTCTTTTGCACATGAATAATAGATGACGGAAATGAACTTGGTGTTCCTTCTTATTTCTTCTTCTCTTCTAGTGCGGCGTTTCTTGGCCTTCTGTTAAGCCTTCCGGTTAGACATGATCAGGGAGGCAGAGAATTTGAAGAGTTTGATGATGAATTTGAGTTCACTAGTTATTTCAATCCAGTTCCTAGCTGAATTTGATGGTGACTACCCTTCATTTCTCAACCATGGAAGAAGATTCAAGGACACAAAAGGGTTCGAAGAGACACAGATTTTACTAGTTCATTGGAACAATCAATACTGATCCCACATTACTGAAAAATCAGAAAAATAAATTAGTTAATTAATTTAAAAAATAAATGTTTAAACTTGAAAATACCTAAGACCTTTGGTTAATTCAATATATTATCTTCTAGAAATTACTAAATTAATGTTTAAAATTGACATTAATTGTCTTGAAGAAAACTAAGAGTTTCCCTCAAATTCTAAAAGATATATACATATTAATTAGATTAACTTAAATGAATTTTTGAACCGTTGATCCATGATAATCCAACGTTTAGAAAAGTTGATGAGTTTGGCAATAATTATGGAAATGAATAGTCCATGATCTTTTTTATATATAAATATAAGAATATTAGTATCAAAATATTATTGTTATTTGCAGCAATATGAAGAAAATAAGAGTAGAAATTCCATTCAAACAGATTTTAAGAGATTCATTGCAGCAGCTTAATATTGCTCCTCCAACGTTTTCGATTGAAAGCAAAGGACCCGACGATGCAAAACAATATCGAGGTTCTGTTGAAATATTTGATCGTAGAAATAAAGTTAGGAGCCATTTCGAAGGGTCATGGAGAAGAAGCAAGAAGGAGGCTGTGAATGCAGTTTCAAAACAAGCATTGGAATATTTGCAAAATGTTGAAATGATTGAAGTAATAGATGTGAATTTTGATAGAGTAGTTAGCCTGCAAGAGAAATGTGAAGATAGAGGGAAAATTATACAAATTTTAACCAAAGTCATGAATAACGAATGTGCAGAAGAAATATGCAAGGTGAAGCACAATGCATAATGTTTAAGAATTTGAGTAATGCATTTTATATCTTTGCTTTTTTTTTTCTTTTTTTTTTTTAATTTTCTTCTTTTGAGGTTTGATAAATAGAATCTTGAAGAAGTTTATTTAATAATGAAATTATATATACGAAGTGAGCGGCTAAAATGAGAAACCAAAATAATAAACCAGGATATTTTTTTGTTGTGTCACTCTAAAGTTACAACTGAACTCAAACTCAAAACCTCTTGAATAATATACTCAAGAGTCGTTATCAGACCACTCAATCATTTAGGAGTGGTTAGAAATCAGGATTCTGTCATTTATTAATCTGATTATATTAGCTAATATATATATCTCATTAACACATAGAGATTGTAAGATCCATAAAAATTCATATTAGAAGAGGATTAGATTTTGATCATATAAATAATATATATGTGAATGTGTAAAAATTTGGATCAGTAGTGGATCCTATCATAATATACCATAGAAGTAAAATAAAAATGCATAACTTCCCAAGTAGAGTTCTTCTCCTAAATGCGGAGTCCCATACCAGCTACAATTACTGTTGCCTATGGTCTAGATGCTGTCATGAAAACTGGACCTTTTTCCCTTATAACCAATGTTTGTAAATACACTATGATTCCAAATATTACAAAAAATTAATTAATCAAATGTCATAAACTATCAAGTTATTGATTCGATAACGTTATAGCTAGTGTCGGTATCAGTTTATTACTAAGAAAGCAATGTCAGGTTTGGTTAAGGTTAAGTATTGAAGAGCACCTACTGTGCTTCTATACAAGGCAAGTGTGTCAAAACTCCTCACTATCTACAGTAGCAAGTTCACTCTTAGAATTGTAGATAAACAAGCTAAAATAAGCTACTGAATTCACAAAACTCCATTAAAAAGGCTGTTTTCAGTTTATCAAACCAAGCCCAAGGGATTGTCTCAACCCATATAAAGCTTTATTTAGTTTGCACACATAACCTAGCTAAATGGAGTATGTGAAACCTTCAGGCTCATCAAACTTTACACTTTGCCATTTGCATTTAAGCACTTGCAACCCTTATAAACAGAACTATAACCTACAAATACACATTTAGAAGTATGAAAATTAAATTTATGTGCACTATAAGGCCTGAGGAAAGGGTAACAAGCACAACCAAATGTTTTTAAAAGTTTATAGTTGGAAACAATGTTAAAAAGTGTTTGAAACGATGAGATATTGGTTATCACAAAAAAAAGGTACCCTATTTATTAAGAATACAATAGTTTGAAAAGTTAAATTCCAGTAAGATAATGGCATGGAAGCTTGTTAGACCCTATTTTACAATATGCCTATGATTTCTCTTATGAAACTCCCCACCACCATCAGTTTGAAGGCACTTCAATTTGGTTTCAAATTGTGTTTCCACTAACTTATGAAATTGAACAAACACAGACTTTGTTTTAGCTTTATTTTTGGAGGGAAAAGCCAAGTGAGTCTGCTAAAGTCATCTATGAAATGCATATAGTATTTATAACCTTCAATGGACACTTGTGGAGAGGGGCCTCATAGGTTAGAATGAATTAGTTCAAGAGGCTTGGAAGCTCCACTAGAAGAATATGAAAAAATAGATTGTGTGATCCGTGAGGTTTTGGAACAATCGAAAAATTGAGAGAGAATTCAAGAATATTGCAAAGCTATTTCTTTGATTTCTTGATTGATTACAGCTGGCCACTACACCTCTGTTTTATATGTGTACAGTAGAGTAAGTTCAAGACTAAAGTAAAGAGAAGAATTTGACTTAGGCTAACTAATTAAAACACTAGTAAAAAGCGACAGCATATAAAGTATCAAATCACATCTTCTTCAGTGTGTCAATCTGAACTGTTAATCCTCAACTACTACACAAACTCAAGATAGGAACTTCACTTCACTAAACCAACAGTACCAACTTCAGTTTATCAACAGCTCCACCTTATCTACTACACAAACTCAATGAAAGGAACTTCACTTCAGTAAACCATCAGCAACAGCTTAAAAGGAACTTCACTTCAGTAAACCAAACAGTATCAGCTTCAGTTTATCAACAGCTCAATTCTGCTTCAGTATGCCAATATCAACAATAGCAAATTATCAACAACTTTCACTTCAATTTTAATCTATTAACAACAGAAACTCAAAAAAAAAAAAAAAAAAAAAAAAGAACTTCACTTCAGTATACTAACAGCAACAACTTCAGTTGTGGAGAGGGGCCTCAAAGGTTAAAATAAATTAGTTCAAGAGGCTTGGAAGCTCCACTAGAAGAATATGGAAAAATAGATTGTGCAATCTACCAAATTGACATGCTAAGAAAAATGGCAAAGACTTAACAAGGTTTATTATGCATTTAATTGTGCAAACACAGTGCTCAAAACTTGTTCATTGTGGGGTCCAAGTCTCTTATGTCATAGCATTGCTTTTAACTTGTCAGTACACAAAGCTTGACGGCTAAAAACATAAGTTTTCAAGTTAAAAGCTTGACGGCTAACAACATAAAGTTTATTGATAGAACAATTAAGTACAGATGACATACATGGAGCTGTATTGAACACAGTTTTACACTTTGACCCTAAATTCTCACTCCTAAGAGAAGCATTACATTCTTAAGTATTAAGAGAAACATCAGAATTTTCATATGTAGCAACATTTAAAACAGTTGAGCAAGAATATTTAAAAAAATCAGTAGATGACACTGCAAACAGCAAGCATCAGAGGAAAGAGAAGACTGAAGTGAGCCTAAGTATGGATAGTAGAAGCTGGAACAAGAGGAGGAGATAGAGGGAATCTTTAGTTGGTACAAACCAACTTTAAGCTCCCCTTGTAACAACACTATCTTGGTGACTTTGTCCTTGATCATATAATGATCAGAAAGGAATTCAACTACACAATTATTATCCTTTGTAAATTTTGAAATGCTTAGCAAATTTTTAGAAATATGAGGAACACCAAGAACATTTTTAAGATAAAAGAACATAGATTTCAAAGCACTTGGTAAAGAAGTAAAACCTGTATGAGAAATGTTCAAACGCTCACAATTCCCAACTTGAGTTTGATCCTGGCCAGTGTAGCTTGCATTTACAAACAACTGACTCAAATCTGTTGTGACACGATCAGTGGCTCTTGACTTGATGTACCAAACTGGTTCTCTGACTGTAGCTGAAGCAGTTGTTGCATAATTATTAGAAACATTGTGAGTAGACAAAAGAGACTTGAATTGAGGAATTATAACCTTGAATTGCAGAAACTTGATGTGAAATCATAGCTAGTGAGACATTGCATGCTTGAACAGCCATATTAGGTTGAGGAGAACTGCAGTATGGCTTGACTTACCACATGGTAAATAGGCTTGTTTCTATAATTAGAACCTCTACCATAATCTCTTCCTCCTCCTGAAAACTGATTAGACTGAAAATGCTGAGAATATTGAGGAACAAAATTCACATGCTGAGCTAAAAGAGCTAAGTGAGAGGTAGGATTAAAGTATTGAAATTGGGAGTTTGCTGAGGTACTAAGTACTATGGAACAGGATTATAGCCAGCAACACTAACACCTTTATGACCAAAACTAGGACTATAGTCCGCATCTGTGGCACCTTGATGATTAACAACATTATCATTTGATTTCTGGTTCTTATTCTAACCAAACTTATAATTGACATATACTGCTAAACTAACCAAATTCACCGAATCTCCATTGAAGTCTAAACTAATAGCAGCTGATAGCAAAGCATTATTCTTTTCTAATTGTAACTCATACTTTTGTAACAAATATTGTGCCTTTTGCAATGATATTCTTCCAAAGCTAGAAGTAATGTTAACTACCACAACAACGAACTCAGGACAAATCCAGTGTGTAATTCAACAAATCCTCATCAGTTATCACACAACCACTAGCAAATAGTTACATCATCAACATATCGTTTCATTTATAGCATGTATTCACTTTCACTTAGGTTTTCTTTCCTAGTAGATTGTAATAAGCTCCTAATATGTAGAGTTTTAGCTTTAGTCTCCGAAACAAATTCTTCTTCAAGTGTAAGCCAAATTTTAGAAGCTAATTGACATTTAGAAACTAGCCTAAATATCGATTCAGAGATAGAAGCAAAAAGCCAACTCACTAGACATTTGTCGATTCTCTTCCATAACGAATATTTAGGATTGACCTCCTTCATCATTGCACCAGGTGAAAATCCTTCTGAACTGACCTTCAAGAACGGAGGTGAACAAACACTCAAACCAGTGATGTGATCTTCAGGCTCTGAGCTGACAACAAATAAAATCTGAGATCTCCAAAGTCGATAGTTGTCACGATGCAATTTGGGGTAATAAATTGCAATGTCGAAGAAAATAAATTGTCTGGGATCGATTGAACAGGTCAAGAGTAAAATTTTGCATTTTCTCAGAATTGTTTGGAGGGGAAGAAACAACCCAGAATTTTCCATTTTGACAGTTATTAAGGGCATTAGTTATGACTGTAATGAACTTGAGGACAATTATACGAAGTGATTGCCATTTGAACAACTAAAATTATTACTAATTTGATTAATATTAATATTTTTTTCGAGGCCCAAATTTCTGTTTATGTTAGTCCAGCCCAACATGAATGATAAATAGTGTTGAGTCGGCACAGCCACAATTCTGTAAATCAAGGCCCAAAATGGCCCAATAGGCACAACATGAATGGGTCGTGCCAAGCTCAAGCCCAAGCACGAATGGGCTAGCCCAAAAACTGGCACGAATGGACTTTTGCGCTTACATTAGAAATTTCAATTTCAAGTTTTTTACCACGAAAACAGCTAAATTAATAATTTTTTCCCTTTTTTTATTCAAGTATTTTTTTTTTTTTCTAATTGATAATTATTGAACAACTTTAATATTTAAACTAGGTGTAGGGTTTAGGGTCCTTGCGTCGCCCGGGTATGTTTATTGCTTGTATTTGAAACACTTCGTAAACAACATTATATTAACAACAAACACCAATTATATTAAATCACATGTAACAAAATGCAATATTTTATTTATTAAGTAGTTAATAATACACCAGTTCAAGAAAGTAAAAAAACTCTTTGAATAACATAAAAGTAAAATATAATAGATCAATGGATTTCTTAAGAACAATAACAATATCCAATGTCATTTTCATGTAATTTTATATTTCTTAAATACTTAATGTATTCAATTAAGATATGGTTCGGCAACTTGTTTGCTACAATTAACAATTGTTCAACATATTTTTTTAATAGATAATATTAACAGTGATTGATGAATTTGTTAAAGATAAAAATAATATAAGATGTCATTATTAGATGGTAAGAATCATTTTGCTTTTCATTTTAAATTTTGGTTGGAAAACTGCCTTATTACAATTAAAAATTGTTAAGCATATTTGTTTAATAGGTAATAGTAACGATGATTGGTAGTAATCTTAGCGATAATTATGGATCAATCATGGTCCGACATCTAACTTATTACCATGTTATAGTTAATTGGAAGCAAACCTATCTATTACAATTATGGATAACTTGTGGTTTGACAATCGGGTGCTCACAATTTTATAGTCGAACTTTTTGTTCGGCATTTGGTATTACAATTAATTAGCATAAAACTCTATGGTTCAACATTGATATTTTGAACTCAAGGAGACCTTTGATCTATTACAATTATGAATAAATTATGGTTCGACTGATGGCTTATTACAATTCTGTAGTCAAATTTATAGTTTAACATCTGGCTTATTATAATTCAGTGGTAGAAAAAGTTATGATCCGAGAGTGAGGTTTTGAATTCAAGGAGATGTTCTCAAAAAAGGGAAAATGAAATTACAAATTTTTAAACTAATTGATTCTTGTGAACATCTATTAGGCATCACATCGACCAAAATATCGAAAACTCGTTCCAAGGAGAATGAAACAAAAACAAAAGACCCAAGAGAATCCAAAGTAGGCATTTTCTTCTTAACTTAATGAATGTCAAATCTCATATACCAATAGAAAATAGCTTTAAACTTTTTCTCAGGTTTTATTTGTTTTAAACTTATTCCCGTCTAAGATCAAATTAGTTCAAATTTCCATTTCAATCATCCATCATTCAAGCATAAGGTCCACATTCTCCATATTACCAATTTATCAACCCGAAATGGTTCCATATGTTGAGATATAACTATCAGCTTAAAGAGAATCCTAACAGTTTCAAGAATAAAGTATCGAAAACTTAAATAATAGAAACTATATGACATTTTTTTCTACAAATTTGCATACAAAACTTCTCAAATGAATTTTAAACCAATCGTTCATTTTCTTCTTTGTTTTCACCCAAAAGACAGATTCTGCAATAAAAATTTAGGTATGGCCACTTTACTATATGAAGAAAGTGTTTTGATCACAGTAGAGGAAAGAACATAGAAGATATCCATAACTAAGAAGCAATGAGAAAGCAGCCACTGCAGTTAAAAAAGTGTGAAAGATCCAACAAAGAAATTCATGCACCATATATAATAAAGCCCCATTGCTGCCGAGCATAGAGTGATTAATTTTTTTACCTGAACAATGAGATAAGGCCTGTTTAAATAAAGTCGAGCAGCTTATCCACTTTACTCTAAGTCTCCACTGGTTAACTTGACCACAAAAGACCATGCAAACATACAGATTATTTACATCATGCTGCTGAGCTGCTCAACTGAGCAAGTTGAGCATTAATCGAAATTGTCAGTTTTGACAGAAGACCAACATTTAGACCTACCATCATGTTGTTTCCACAATAATTAAATGACCAACTACTGGCCTTTTAACAGCCAACAATTTTGCAGCTAGATGTCTTCACTAAAAATGGTTTTCATTCTCCCATTTTCAAAGTCTAAATCGAATATTCCGGTTCATTCATTAAACTGCGAGATGGCATCTAGATTGGAGTTTTGGCTGGCCCTATAACCAGCATTTTTCATTTCCATAGCTAATCCTTCCAACATCTCATATATCTCATCACTTTGCGGATACTCTTGATCCTTAGATGCAAAAGGGTTCACATAACCTCCATTATCAATCCAAGAACATCCAACTTCTTTTCTCAACCCTCTTTCTCTCATCGCTTTCCTTACTTTATCAACATTTTCCCAGTTTCCTTCTTCTGCACAGATATTTGAGAGCAAAACATGTTAGCCCGTCATTTTGTTTCTTGTATCTAATTCAAGCAACTTCTTGGCCACAACTTCTCACAATTCAGATTTTCCATGAAGTCTGCAAGCACCGGGTGAACCCCAAATTTCCAACACATTCCCCTCTTCACCTAATTTTTGGACAAACTCATAGGCTTCAACCATCCGCCCAACCCTACATAACATATCCGCAACACAACAATAGTTCTCAGTTGAGGGCTGAATCTTGTATTTACTCTCCATCAACTCAAATATGTGAAGACCTTCATCAACCAAGCCGGGATAACTACAAGCAGACAACACTGCAACAAAGGTAACAGCATCAGGTTCACTGTCACATTCTTGCATTCTGTAAAACCAAGAGACAGCTCTCTTGCTCATCCCATGTTGACCATAACCAATATCATTGTGGTATATGTGACAGGATTTTTTTCAGAGGTTTGGGCAAACACATTTTCAGCATAAGAAATTGACCCTGACTTAGAATACATATCAACAAGAGCAGAGCCTACAAAGACAATTTGGTCCAACAAATGGTGGATAGAAAATACGTGAAGTTGCTTGCCCAACTCTATACTTCCCATTGGATTACAAGCTGGAAGCACAGATGCCATAGTCACAACATTGGGAGGTGATCATTGTGAAGATGAACGAAGTGGATACGGTTGGCTGCAGAGACTGAGTCGCGGTAGGCAATGACTTCAGAGTTAGAAGGTAGTTTCATGATGAGGACGGTGATGGAGAGGCGGTGGTGGTAGTGAACGAGGAGCTTGGCCAGCTCCACGGAATAAAGACAAGCTGAGCTTTCTTGTTCATTGTGTGGATGATTGATGATTCATAAATAATTGTAAATGATGTCAGTGCTTTGCTAGTACTGAAAAGAGTAGAGACACGTGTAACTCATGCAATGAGTGTATGCCATGTCAGCATACAACGAGTGTACTATGAATGAGTCTATCCCATGTAATTAAGTATCAATCATATGAAGGATTAAATGAGTTAAATCTATTTTGATATCTGACATTAATTATGTCACAAATCCATATCTTATAACCCATTAAAACCATCTAATTATATATAGTAATTAATATATAAGAATAAGAAGAATGTTATTTACCTGCTGGAAGTCACATGAAGTAGTTCAGCATCCCTTAACAAGGTTAGAACTTGAAGGTCAAGTGCTGTAGCCCCTTCAATCTCTCAGGGGGACACTGGCGCAAACTGGCAGAAGGCGGTAGATGGCGTCAACCTCCCTGGCAACTCCATGATCATGCTGCCCCATTGCAGATGATGATGCACTAGAGCGAGAATATGCCCTTGTTGAGTTCTGCAATCCATGTAACATTTGTTCCTGTCACAATTATGATTGATGTTCTCAAAAAAAGGGAAAATGAAATTACAAATTTTTGAACTAATTGATTCTTGTGAACATCCATTACTTTAGAGCATCACATCGACCAACATATTGAAAAGTGAAAACTCGTTCCAACGAGAAAGAAACAAAAACAAAAGACCCCAGAGAATCCAAAAGTAGGCATTTTCTTCTTGACTTAATAAATGTCAAATCTTGTATATCAATAGAAAATGTCGAAACTATCAACTTAAAGAGAATCCTAGCAGTTTCAAGAATAAAGAATCGAAAACTTAAATAATAGAAACTAATGACAATTTTTTCTACAATTTTGCATGCAGAACTTCTTAGATGAATTTTAAACCAATCTTTCACTTTCTTCTTTGTTTTCACCCAAAAGACAGATTCTGTGATAAAAATTTAGGTAAGGTCATAGAAGATATCCCTAACTAAGAAGCAATGAGAAGGCAGCCACTGCAGTTAAAAAAGTGTGAAAGATCCAATAAATAAATTCATGCACCATATATAATAAAGCCCCGTTGCTACTGAGAATAGGGTGATATAATTTTTTTAAAGGCGAAATTTTTACCATCATGCTAGGATGAGAGTTTTTCTGTATCTTACCTGAACAATGAGATAAGGCCTGTTTAAATAAAGTAATGAAAGCTTCCTCAACCAATCCATTTTGGGTATACCCAGCAATCATAGCATTTCAAGTGGCTTGATCTCTGTCTCCAGGATGGTTTCTCTTAAAAATTTGTTGAGAAGCCTTAATCAAACCAGATTTTGCATACATGTCTATAAGATAACTTTCCATTCCCTCAAATTGAATGCCATGCCTTAATAGATAAGCAAATCATTTACACATTCACAACAAACAAATCATTTACATATTCACTTCCCAATTTAACAAGCAATCCATTAAGTACGTTACCGTTCTTATAGTCCTCTAAACTCGACAAAGCCGGGAAAACATTAACAAAACTAACAGTACTGGGTCTAATTCCCTTCATCATTATCATCCTAAATTGCCTAATCGCTTCTGCATATCTCTCTGTCTTTACGTACCATGAAACCATAGTATTCCACGAAACAACATTTCTGCTTTTCATCGTATCAAAAACTTTAAAAACTAAATCATACTTCGATAATCAAAATCAGAATAACCACACCCACCAATTTCACTATCCACCACAGAACTCAAACAAGTAGAGTACATAATCAACAGACAGTTATACACAATCCTACTGGGGTTCAATAAGCCCCTAACAAAATAGCAATGAACAGCTTTTCCGACTCTCAAATTGCGCGTCGCGGCACATGCCTTGAGAGCCGAAGAGTAAGTATAGTTATCACACAAAGTATAATGAGCGCATTCTTTCATCTGGGCGTAGAACAAAATGGCATCTCGTGGCATCTAGTTGCAAATAAAACCAATAATGATGGTGTTCCAAAGGACGGTAGTTGGGCAGGGAATTGTGTTGAACAGTTGGCGGGCTAAATGAGGTTGGCCTTCTTGGCATATTTTGCTCAAGCGGGAACGAATTGTGGGGGCTTTGAGTTTGGGAAGTGGCGGTGAAAGGGAAAGGGGTGGCGGAAAAGTGGGGGCGGTGGTGGCGGTGGCGGAAGAGGAACAGAGGAGGCCATGGATGGATGAGTGAGTTTTGTTGGCAGTCAGTCAACTAAAAGTGTTTTTGTTAAGTTTGGGTAACTTTTTTTGGGCTTCCCAAGAAGCCTAACCTTTGGGCCCACAATAAAGAACTAAACAAAAATATTTACTTTTCTTATTCGAGGTTCAACTATTGAACAGTTGAACACATAAGAGGGGTTTTTGGTTTCGTTTTTGACTTATTGTTTTGCAGAATCCCATGAAAGAGCAAGGAAGCAGAAAATGCAAGAGAGGGAGACAACGCCAACCAGAAAATCAACTCTCAAATACAATCACAAATCATATCAAACTGACCCTTCAACATCAACATCAACCTTCTGCTTCTCCTTCTTCCAAACCACCCAAGCCCTCCACCTTCCTCGACAAGGTCTCTCTCTTTCACACTCTTTTTAAGTATCTGTAAGATTCTATATGTAATTTTTGGGAATATTTTGAATGATGGGTATAGGGTTTGGTTTTGGTTTTTAAATATGCAGATGCAGAGTCCGGTTCCGGTTCGGTTCTTGGTTCCTGCAGTGAAGGAACTGGAATCGGGGAGTCCCAATTCCAACTTCTTAGAACCGGAACCTACCCTGTCAATGACGGTTCCGGTTACTATCTGAAATCAGAGGTCCGGATACTTGTCGGTTTCGGGTCTATCCTTTACCCATACTCAGCCTAAACTCTCCAGAACTTTTATTATAATAAGCTTTTGGGGTGTAGATTTATTTCATATTTTTATTTTTTAATTAATCATTAATTGCAGCTTCTGACCAAAAGAATCTCTCTCTGCAACATGATTGATTGATTTCATATATTTGTGCAACAAGATCACTACTTTATCAAAGGAGTGATCTAGATCCCTTATCCACTCCTCAGAAGAAAAGAAATCACAAATTTTCATTACATTTTCCTCTGCCATCGCCAAGAATGAAGAAAGCTGAGCTTGTGTTCATTTCTCTAGCAGGCGCAGGCCACTTGGTTCCTGAAGTTGAGTTTGCAAAGCGATTGTCAGAGCGAGATGATGGACTTTCTACAGTGTTCAGAAATTATATAAGGAAAGTGTTGCTTCGCTAAGGGAATGGTTACGTGTTGCATGTAATGCAAGCAGTTTTCTCATGCATGTTTCTTAAGGCTGAAAATATTATCCATTCATTGGGCTCCCTATATATTTGATTGATTAAAACGTTTTTTTTTTTTTTTCATTATAAAGCTTAGATTCTTGGACTTTGCAAATTGCAATTGTGACCACACATTCTCAAAACTCAAATAGTATCCATTATTCACAGTCGGGCATGATTACTTTGTCATCTCTCAACTTACATTATCTATTTTTAATCATATTTCTATTAATATAAATTACTTCATTAAAAACGTAAAGAAATCTTATTAATTAATTAGAATTAATTTTCTATTGAATCAATCATAATTTTTACTACTTTCTGAAAAATTAATTTACTATGCATAAATAATTGTTTTAATTATATTACATCCACAAAAACCGAAAATTGTATTGTAATATTTAATTTTCTTTATTTATAGATCTAGCTAGAGCTAGCATAGATAAATAAATCTGTATTGGGTGGACTCCACTAATTAATTATTCTTTAATAAACCTCTTAATGTTATAATTTTAATTGTTTTAAAACATATATAGACTGCAAGTTTGTCAAAAATCACTACTTAGTATGAGTTCATTCTTTGTGCACACTTATGCCTCAAACCGACCATCTACATTCCTTCTCTCCATTTCCCATAATTCAATTTTTTATTTCTTCAAATTATTTATATAGATACTAAATTTATGTTAATTGTGATTGTAATTACACATTCTCAAATAGCACCATCAATAATTGCTACGATCACTTATCATTTTTCAACTTCATTATCTATAAATTTTGTATCTTTTATTATAAATAGTCTGGATTTTTAGTTTAAACCAAATGATCCTTAGGAACATCCAGAGAGCATAAATAGATAAATTGTTATTAGAGTGAACTTAATATTTTATTTTTCAACAAGTTTAACAACAGAAAAAAAAATTATTAATTCATCCCTAAGATTTGAAGGTTCAATTCCTACCAAAGATGTATTAATTTTCATATAACCCCTAATTGTTCTTGCTCTCATAGTTAGTCTAAAGAGAATGGAAAATTGGTGACAGACAAGGTGGGTCATCCCACTTGCTAAAAGAAAGAAAAAAAAGCTCGTATTGTGTAATAATTTATATCTCATTTTTTCAACTTTAGACTGATTACTATCCGTCAAGAATTTAGGGTTGCAACGTCATGTTAATTAGTTTATAGGAATTACACTTCTGGCAGACATAGTGGGTCAATAATTCCATTTGCGATTGAAAAAATAAATTTAATAATAAAAAAAATAGGACTTTTCAGGATCACTTTAAATTATTTCATTCAATTAGTTAGATTTTCTAACAAAAGAAAAATAAATAGAAGATTAAAGATCAGCAAAAGATAAACTAATCATGATTAAATTTACTGCAACGTGTTTGATGCAGGATGAATTTTGTGAAAGTATCGTCAATCACCCAAAATAACTGAGTTTTTATTTTGTAAGAGAGAGATTTACTTTCTTAACTTATGGCATTCAAAAATGATTTGCACCTATATAATCATTTTATTTATTCTAATTTCTATAATATCAAACTTCTATTTATAGGATATATGTAACTATAAAATTAAGAAACAATAAAAATTTTGTTTATTAACATATGACGTTAGATTATATCAAATTAAACTAAATTTAATAGTATAGTATTTATCAGTTTAATTAAAATATATTAGACCATGTGTTATTTTAACGTTACACTAAGTAGTATAGCATTTTTAAAAGACAACATATTCTGACTATTTTTGTTCTTGACTAAGAAGACTAAGTGTTGAGAAATTAAAATTTTAAAATTGTTTATGAGAATTAATAATGTTAAATGTTTATATAGTAAATAATCTACTGCAGTTAGTTATTGAAAAAAGGAAATAATTCTAATAGATTATTATGAATTTTAATAATATATAATAAGCAAACTTTTTATCCATTAAACACGCTATCAACATTCAAAAAATTTGATAATAAAAAGAAAATTTGGGTGCCTGTTTCATTATTTTGGATATGATTTTAAAAATAATATTGGGTAATTAAATAAGGGAGTATTATAAGATAAAATTTATAAATTTATAAAAAAAGCCATGTTACTAATTTAATTAAACACCCTGACATATAAAATGACAAAAACACCTTCACCACTCACAATGCCAGATTTCGGCCACCACCACCGAGAATGCGGCGTAGAATACGTTCTGACGACTGAGGCAGGTCGGATCTATGTCAGCAGCGTCAATATGGTCTTTTCTGATCAGATACATCACGATCCGCCAAAAATGCTAGATCTGACCAAACCAAATGATGCGGTCGATACCGCAAAGGTGGCGGCCAAAGATATGGATATCGTTTTCGATTAACGATAGTCAAGATTTAGTCGTCGTTGACCATCAATAACGACTATTTCTTTAACCATCAGATCGATAAATAACCAGCCAATTTTGGTCGTGGTGTAAGTCGTAGGGACAGATTTTGATTACCATTGATAGTGGTTATTGGAATCTTATAAGTATGAGTAGGTGAGAGTATTTTGCTAATTTTTAAACTTTTTTTTAGGGATATTTAATAAAATTAATAAATTTAAAAAGTTTAAAAGTAAAAATATGTTAAACAATATTTTAAAAATAAGATTGAAAATATTGATAAAAATATTGAAACAAACGCACCACCCTTTTGCACATTGAACACTTGCATTCATTGCTTTTTATGTCATTCATTGAAATTTTAAAGTTATTTGTCTTCTTCTGTCAAAAAGAAATTCATTGCTGTCCCACTATGTCTCCACCATGATTTCGTCCATCTTTGAATAAAAGCAGATCAGCCTTATCATCTGCTTTTATCATTCAACTAAACTGACATCATTGAAAAGATTTATCTCGGATTTAGTGTTTCAATACATTTAATGAGATAATACTGCACTAAATATAAACTAATATTGTCTTTTGTTTAGTACATAAAATCGGTATTGTTTTATATTTAATATGTTTAGAATATTGAATTAAAATTAAAACTTGTACCAAATAATAATTAAGAACTTTAATTAGAAATTAAAAAAGTAAAGAAAAAAAGAAACTATCATTTTAAAAGTATATAAATGAATAATTCTTTTAATAAAAACTGATGCATTTTAAAATGATTAAATAGTTTTAAATTAA
>CM047905.1:23872907-23926362 GCA_026229545.1 Pistacia atlantica
ATTAACTCCTCTAACTCTAATAGACGTTAATGAAATAAGGCTTCTGATATGAAGACTATTAGCTTCCAAAGGGCTTTGAATTAAATTCTTATTTTTTGCTTTTATAATAATACAATATTAACACAAAAAATGCATGACATAGTTTAACTTTTTTATTTAATATTAGAGAATCAATCAAAAATTGATGTTTACAGAATACCAGTGCCTTTTAAAAAGCAATAATGTTAGGTCCACACTCTCTCTTACAACATTCTCTCATAACCCTCGATGTGACAACTTATCATTGGTTCAATGTTTTAAAACCCGGCCCGGCTTGGTCGATTGAACCGTTTCAATCGAGACCCGGAAGCTTCAACGGGCCGGGTTTATATTTTATCTATTCACCCAAAACCCTAGGATTTGGGAGGATGATCGGCAAACAATTGATAGTTAGAATGTTGGGGTTTTTGAAGATAAAGTTCCGGTGAATGCAATGGTGGTGACAGAGTTGATTTCCGATGAGTAAATCGACCAAAAATTGAACAAAACTGGCTGCAGCAACAATGGGATTTTTTCGGCGATTGGCGAGGCTAACGAGAGTGGGGTGAGATGAGTTTTGGTCGAGAGGAAGAGGGGAGTAATTTCTGGGTTATGGGGAGGGTTTTCGACGTCGGCGTCAATGAGATCTGGCCTGGAATGTCGACATCGACGTCGATGAGATCTAGCCGAAATCGAACCTATTTAGGCCAGATCTTGGGTATATTTTAATGAGAATGGGCTCAAGGGACGATGAGGGTTGCATCTGGTGTGTCGCCACCGCCAATCAATTGCCGGTGGATTTGCATTTGGGGTATATTTGATAAATTTCAAACCTATAGGGACTTACTGAATTTTTAGGGGCATATTTGCTTAATTTTAAAAGTTTTTGTCAACCGGTGAACCTCGGACCCGGAAACTTTGTCGGGTTTCACCCCGGGTTGGGTTTTAAAATATTGCATTGGTTAGCTCACAAATGGACAGACGGGACCTATTTTACAAGCTAACCAATGACATGCTTTCACGTCGAGGGTTGTGAGATTGAGTTATAGATTTAACATCACTCTTTAAAAAGACAAAAAAAAAATACAGTTTTTTTTTTTAATCATTACATCACTCTTTAAATAGACCCAAAAAACAAAAAAAAAAAAATATTATAACAACATTTTTTCACAAACTTTCTCTCATAATCTTAATATGACAATTCACAATTAGTCAACTTGCAATTAATTAATAGGACCCATGTGAGATCCGTTGTGAACTGACCAATTGCGAGTTGCCATATCAAGGTTGTGAGAAAGGGTTGTTGGTGTAGTATTATTCAAAAAAATATATATATAGGTTTTTTTTTAATTTTTTAATTTTTTTATATCATTACATCACTTTTTAACAAGACCCAAAAAAATTATAGTTTTTTTTTTTCATTATTATTAGTTGATCTGTATGGTTAATATATTAGTCCACATTAGTCAAACAAGCCTTCATAAAATTTAGGGAGGTATCCAAATGTGTTGCACAGTATGCTAATGGTCTTCCATTAGCTCTTCAAGTTTGGGCCCTTGTTTTTTTCTCGGAGGAAGAAAAGTTCATATACGGTGCATTGAAAAGACTAGAAAGAGATTGTGATAAAGATTTTATTGGATAGACTTTAAATAAACTTGGATGGGCAAGAAGAATTAGAGAAAAAATATTTCTTGATATAACATGTTTCTTTTAAAGAGAAAATAGAAATTATGTAGCAAGGGGTCCTTTTGTTTTATTATTTTGGATAGGATTTTGAAAATAATATTGTATAGTTGAATAGGAGAGTATTACAAGGTAAAATTTAAAAATTTATTAAAAAAACCCCATAGGTTTGCTAATTTAACTAAATACCCTAATATATGAATTTTTTATAAAATGACAAAAATACCCCCACCACTCGTAGTGCCAGATTCCAACCACCACCGCCAAAATCTGGGCGAAAAATTGCGTTACGACACAGACTGGTCGAATCTGGCGGGTAGGGCGTCGATATAGACTTTTTTGACCAGATCCACCATGGATCTGGCTGGAAAAAGCCAGATCTACGGCCAGATCTAGCCGTCGACGGTCGCAAAAGATATGGCCGTCAACTACGGCAAAACATATGGCCATCGTTGACGGCCAGATCAATGAATTACCGGCCAATTTCGGTTGCGGTGTAAGCCATTGTGACTGATTCCAGCTACCACCAACGGTGGTTGCCGGAATCTGGCAAGTATGGGTTTAGAGGGTATTTTTTGTTAATTTTTAAACTTTTTTTGGGGGTATTTATGAAATTAATAAACTTAAAGGGACTAAAAGTAATTAAAAGATATACTAATGTTTCTCAAGTAATGTGCCAAACAATATTCGGGGAATAAGATTGGGAATATGGGTAGAAATAATGTGCCAAACGCACCCAAGAATTCTTGAAAATAGTTTTTTTTTTTTTTTCCAAATATTGGAATAAATATTCTAATTGACAAATCAATTGTAATTATTTTAGATGACGATAAATTGTGGGTACATGATTTATTACAACACTAATTTTGTAAGAGAAATAAGATACATTTAAGTTGAAGTAATATATAGTTCAATCTAACCATCACTAGGTGGTCCAACTGTCAACTAGGACTCTTGAGTGTAATACTGAAGAGGTCTTAAATTCGATCCACCTGGATTGTTAATAGAGATAACCACTGAAGAGATTTATCTGACTATTAAGTTTAAGACTTAGAGGGATTAGTTGAGATGATACAAATTTTGAAGCTCTCAAATTCCTTTATTTTGACATGGTGGAATATTATTAGAGAAGGAGCATCATGTTATTAGGGCATCAAAAGTCTTGGCATAATAAAATGTTATTAGACAAGGAGCATCATGTAATTGAGGCATCCAAAGGTCCATCCAAAACTTGATTAATTTTCAAGTAAACTGAGACCACTTACATTGACATGCAAACGCTTGAAACGTGTTAATCCTTTCACATTCACCAGAAAACAGGTTTGCCCAAACTCAGTTTTGCACTCTCTCTCATTTTCCCACCAAAGCTGCAGAGAAATTTCATCTTCCCAGTTGGAGATTCGGGTCTAGCTTTTAGGTTTTTATTCTTCAGCTCCCAAGAGTTTTCATCGCCTGATCTAGAGACCACGCCCGTTGTTGCTAAAACAGATGTGGCACAAGCAACACCCCCTGATAATTTTACTATTGATGTTTCAGAGTATGAAGATCAGAATCTGGAGTCTGAAAAAGGTAACTATTTTGGCTTCTAAGAATTGGGATTTTGTTTTTATTTCAATATAGCGTGCATGATAACAATTAATGAGCTGCCTCTTTTGCTGATGTTTCAATGTTTCAGAGCCGGATGATGAGAATGATACGCCTCAAAAAGGTAATGAATGAATCAAATTTGGTTTGTTGGGATTGGGTTTTTTATACTTTTACATTTTTATATTCTACTTTTTGTAGTATTGCAATGCTCCATGTCATTAACTCAGCTGGGAGTGCACTACTATTATGATATCTCCAAACCAATAATTATTTCGTGATTGTAATTCTGATAATTGTGATGGGTTTCACTGATTATTTGTTTTCTGTTTTAAACGTGATACTAATGAACGTTGGTAGTTGTGCAAATTTTTGTGATATGGCATTTTGTATTGATCCATTGCCATTTATTCTTCTTTAGTGGCTCTTCTGCTTGGTACTAGAATCTTATATTTTTGTTTAGTCTTCTGAGACTTATAAGCGTGTTGTGAGTTTTGTGATTTGATTGAAGTGATTGGTGGTTGTTACCAGATAGCGGAGAAGAAAAGTGTGATATTTTCACTGGGGATTGGAAGGTCGCACTCTCTTGCATTTAATTTTAATTGCTATGTGGTACAATATTATATGCTTATGAATTACAAGATTATGCATGCCAGATTTAACTTTAAATTTGTAATTTATAGTGGAAAATACATATTTATTATGCTAGAAGTAAGAAGTTTGAAATTCATATGAAAATATGAGTTATGACATTCAGTAACTGGAATGACAGATAGATGCGTAATTTTGGTACAAGTCCTGTTATTACTCACTGTTTACGGTACTGTATATATTCAGGTCTTATTTTTCATTTTATTTAGGATGTTTGCTGTGCTATGTAGGGAGGATTGATAGGATTAGCTGTCGCCACGGTTGGGTTGACTTCTGAAGCAGCTTATCATCTTGAGGTGAGCTGTATATTTTATTTATATTTTAATGTTGTGATGTTCATTTAACCAAATTCAGATTTTTATTTGTGGATTGTTAAACTTTGGAATTTATAGGTATTATTATAAGTTTGAATTAGGGTAATCTTTTCTTTGTCACTATTTGTTTATTTATTTATAACATGTGTCAACTCATCTCTCTGAAATTTTGAATCTCTAAGGTAGCTGAATAAATTTCTTATACCATTTTGAATGACTCATTTATTTATCACTTAATTACGTTCCAATGTGACAGTGCCAGCTTTTAGGATTTCTTTTGAGCAATCTCCAAAGAAGGCCAAGCAAGACCATGACAATGGCAAGACTAATGGAAAAGCTGGAGAATCTGATGTTATAGATGTGGAGTTTGAAGAATTCTTTAAAGCTATTGAGGCTAATCTCTCTATTGAACAAATGGTTGAGATTCTTGAAGCCAATGACCAAGACTCCTGTGGCCCAGATCCTGTTGTTGTCACTAAATGGTGAGTTCAATTAGAACATCCACTAATTTACATATTTTTCATCTATATATAAACCATGTATGTGGGTTGAGATTCTTATCATTTTAAGAATGTTTTTTATTTTATTGAAACAGCCAAGACATGCTGTTTTATGGATCATTAGGGAGATGCCCAATTTGCAATAGTAAATTGGAATTTGATGGTAAAAGATATACTTGCAAAGGAATGTACAGTGAGTGGTCTACATGCACATTCAGAACAAAAGATCCACTGAGGAGGGAGGAGCCAGTCAAAATACCAGATTCTGTCCTCAAATCTGTTGATTTAGACGTATATTTCTGGACCATACATTCTTCCTCTTTACAATTAAGACTTGACTGTCTGTCTAATGTTACATTTCTGTGAATATATTAGAGTTCTATTTCTCTCTGCAATAGTTGATTTAGAAGTATCAAATGACTCAAAAATGGATGAAAAGCTTGGTTTTGAAGAAGATAAGGGCAGTGAAGATAACCACAACCAGAACAACACCAACAACGTTGAGAACAACAATGCAACTATGGTATTTTTTTTATTGTTTAAATTCTTATTGTTAGTCTCGCTGGTAATATATAACAGAATAAAGTGTAAAGATTAAACTGGGTTGTTCATTATTAATGTGTTCAGGATAGTTGTGGGGAATATTGTGTTGAAGCTGTGATGGTGGAGAAGGCTGGGGAGTGTTTAAGCTGTGAGTTTGGTTAACTGTGCTAATTAATCTATTTTATTGGGGACTAACTGTACCTTGGTTTGCTGTATTGGTGCTTCAAGTGTTTGTAATTGTTGCTATGAATTGCTGCCTAATGTTTAGACTCCATGTCCATACGACGCTAGTGCTGTTTAACTTCTTGGCTTCTTTCGATTTTTTGTTTCTATACACATATTTGTGTTTGCGCATGCACATACTACTGTCTTCTTCCTTTCTAATCTTTAAGAATTATGTTTTGAAGTTTAGTGCCTGTTTCATTCTGATTAAGGGTTTTATTTATTGAAACTCTGAAAAATTTGCCCTGATTTTAAGGTGTATGACCAATCCCCAGGTATGTTGTGGGAGAAACTAAGTTGGAAGCTTCAAAAGAGGGTCGTACTCTTGAGGATTTCAAGTATGGATGTGTTGGTTACTCAGTATACCTGGACAATAAAGATTCATCAACTGATAAGATGGATAAAGAAGCAGAATTGCCCTTCTGTGTTGGGCTTGAGGTGATGTATTATGATCTTTTTTTTTTTTATTGTTTCCTACTCTGTAGCATTTTGTTGTGAATTCTAAGGATCCGTTGACATATTTTCTCACTCATTTTTAATAATATGTCAATGTTATTGTGGTTGCAGAGATTTGGTTTTTATGGTGTGCTACAGGCTACATGTTTGAAGAATTGAAGAGGCTTAATAATTGATGCATTTTTAAATGGATATCGCTTTCATGTTTAATATTTCTTTTATAATTCATGATTACTAAGATATGAGACTCCAATTTTGTCACAGTTAATATATTTTCTTTTTATTTATTTACTTTTGGTTAGTAGCTGTTATTTTCATGAAAAGGCATAATATTTGTTACAAAAGTATATCTTAGTAATTCATGTTTACTAAGATATGAGACTCCAATTTTGTCACAGTTAATATATTCCTGAGTTCATTGTTGTGTTAGTTAACGTTACTTCTAGAATTGGAAGTATATCATTGCAAAAGGCATAATATTTGTTACAAAGGTATGAGTTAAAATTAGAAAAGAATAATGGTTTGCTATCAGCTGCCATTGTTTAGACTTCAATGGAGATTTGGCGAATTTGGTTAGTTTAGCAGTAAATGTCAATTATAAGTTTGGTTAGAATAAGAACCAGAAATCAAATGATAATGTTGTTAATCATCAAGGTGCCACTGATGCGGACTATAGTCCTAGTTTTGGTCATAAAGGTGTTAGTGTTGCTGGCTATAATCCTGTTCCATAGTACTTATTGCCTCAGCAAACTCCCAATTTCAATACTTTAATCCTACCTCTCTCTCACCTCTTGTAGCTCAGCATGTGAATTTTGTTCCTTAATATTCTCAGCACTTTCAGTCCAATCAGTTTTCAGGAGGAGGAAGAGATTATGGTAGAGGCTAATAGAAACAAGCCTATTTACCATGTGGTAAGTCAAGCCATACGGCAGTTCTCCTCAACCTAATATGGTTTTTCAAGCATGCAATGTCTCACCAGCTATGATTTCACATCAAGTTTCTCCAGCTCAAGGTTATAATTCCTCAATTCAAGCCTCTTTGTCTACTCACAATGTTTCTAATAATTATGCAACAACTACTCCAGCTACATCAGAGAATCAGTTTGGTACATCAAGGATAATAATTTTGTTGTTGAATTCCTTGCTGATCATTATATGATCAAGGACAAAGTCGCCAAGATAGTGTTGTTACAATGGGAGCTTAAAGTTGTTTTCAATACAGCTCCATCTATGTCATCTGCACTTAATTGTTCTATCAGTAAAACTTATGTTTTTATCCGTCAAGCTTTGTGTACTGACCAGTTAAAAGCAATGCTATGACATAAGAGACTTGGACTCCCCAATGAACAAGTTTTGAGCACTGTGTTTGCACAATTAAATGCATAATAAACCTTGTTAAGTCTTTGCGATTTTGCTTAGCATGTCAATTTGGTAGATTGCACAATCTATTTCTCCATATTCTTCTAGTGGAGTTTCCAAGCCTCTTGAACTAATTCATTCTGAGCTTTGAGGCCCTTCTCCACAATTGAAGTTGTGCATGGATAGTCTGTTAATTGGAGTTGTGACCAGTAGCTTCAATTGAAGTTGTTGCTGTTAGGATACTGAGGTGAAGTTCTTGAAGTTGTTGCTGTTAGTATACTGAAGTGAAGTTTTTTTTATTTTTTTGAGTTTGTGTAGTAGTTGAAATTGAGTTTGTGGTTAGCAGCTGAGATTAAAATTGAAGTGAAAGTAGTTAATAGATTAAAATTGAAGTGAAAGTTGTTGATAATTTGCTATTGTTGATGTTGGCATATTGAGGCTGACTTGAGCTGTTGATAAACTGAAGCTGGTATTGTTTGGTTTACTGAAGTGAAGTTCCTTTCATTGAGTTTGTGTAGTGGATAAGGTGGAGCTGTTGATAAACTGAAGCTGGTACAGTTGGTTTACTGAAGTGAAGTTCCTATCTTGAGTTTGTGTAGTAGTTGAGGATTAACAGTTCAGATTGACACACTGAAGGTTATGAAGATGTGATCTGAAAGGCAGTGAAGTTGAGATCTACTGCAAATATGATCTGAAGTGTAGTGAAGTTGGAGTTTCAATTCATTTTACTGCAGAGTGATGGGATTTTTTTATTGCCGAGTCAAAGTTTTTTTTTACAAGCTCAAACTGCAGGGCAGTTTAGCTTGAGGGGGGATGTTGACTACGAAAGATAAATGCTGGAAGCTGAAAGAAGTAAAGTGTCACAACTATCCTTCACTTACTTAAAGTGATACTTTATACGCTGTCGTTTTTTACTTGGCTTCTCTTTACTTTAGTCTTCGACTTACTCTCCTGTACACATACAAAACATGGGTGAAGTGCCCAGCTGTAATCAATCAAGAAATCAAAGAAATAGCTTTGCAATATTCTTGAATTCTCTCTCATTTTTTCGATTGTTCCAAAACCTCACAGATTGCACAATCTATTTTTCCATATTCTTCAAGTGGAGCTTCCAAACCTCTTGAACTAATTCATTCTAAATTTTGAGGCCTCTCTCCACAAGTGTCCATTGAATGTTATAAATACTAAATGCATGACTTTAGCAGACCCACTGGCTTTTCCCTCCTAAAATGAAGCTAAAACAAAGCCTGTGTTTCTTCAATTTCATAAGTTAGTAGAAAGACAATTTGAAACCAAATTGAAATGCCTTTAAACTGATTGCGGTGGGGAGTTTAAAACACTTTTACCTTACATAAACGAGCATAACATCATATTTAGGCACTCTTGCCCACATACTCAACAAAAAATGGCGAAGCTGAGAGAAATCATAGGCATATTGTAAAATAGGGTCTAACAAGCTTCCATGCCATTAGCTTACTGGAATTTAGATTTTCAAACTGTTGTATTCTTAATAAGTAGGTTTCCTTTTTTTGTGTAAACCAATATCTCGCCTTTTCAAACGCTTTTTAACATTGTGCCCAACTATAAACTTTTAAAAGCATTTGGTTGCACTTGTTACCCTTTCCCCAGGCCTTATAGTGCAGACAAATTTAATTTTCATATTTCTAAATGTGTATTTGTAGATTATAATCTTGTTCATAAGGGTTACAAGTGCTTAAATGCAAATGGAAAAGTGTATATAGCTCAAAGTGTTAAGTCTGATGAGTCTGATTTTCCTTTTATTCATAATATCCTATCTCACAATTCTCCTCAAGTATATAGTTTTAAGTTTGAATATCTCAATACGTCTTCTACTTGGTTTTCCTCATTGTTTAATAGATTTTGAAGTTTACTAAGTTTAATCAGTCTTCTAAACATTGTACTGACTTTTCTTCAAGTCCTAGGATAACAATTACTGATCCCAGTGACCACACTAAATCACACCATCAGTCTTCTCCTTCTCTCGTACAATCCTCTTCTAAAAATATTTTCTCGTCCTTAAAGTCCAAGTTTGATTCTTTATCTCCTCAATCTGTCTCCTCAGAAGATTCATTTTCCACTATCAACTTGGAAGTTTATTTAACTTCTAATCCTATTCACACTTAATCTGCCTTTAATTTAAAAAAAAAAAAAAAAATGATCAGATTCCCTTTAAAATTCCTTCTAGTCTCCACACTGTAGCTTTACAAAATTAGTCTTTACATCTTAAAAATCTGAGAAGTCTTAATCACATATGGTAGTTGCTATGGTTGTATCTTCTAGTTCTCTTTTTTCAGTACAAGAACCTAGTTCTGTTTTACGAGCCTCTCTCATCCCCAGCTTGGAAATATGCTATCCAAGCTGAGTTTAATGCATTAATCTACAATAAAACTTAGTGCAATGGAGTTGTAGAAAACAGAAAAGTAATGGCTCTATCATCCACTGAGGCAAAATATAGAGCTTTGACTCAGTCAGCAACAAATTAACTTGGTTCAAGAGTTTGTTTCAAGAATTAAAAGTTGAATTACAGATTTATGAGCATCTTTTGAAGGAGAAAAGTCTACAGGAGGAGGAAGATTGATGAACCTTATTGGGATATTGGATTCTGCAAGTGATTTATGAGCACTTTTTGTTGATTGTAAAGC
Organism: Pistacia atlantica; assembly: GCA_026229545.1. Classification (NCBI taxonomy): domain Eukaryota; kingdom Viridiplantae; phylum Streptophyta; class Magnoliopsida; order Sapindales; family Anacardiaceae; genus Pistacia; species Pistacia atlantica. Next base: position 23,882,900 of record CM047905.1, read on the forward strand.
CTTTTGAGGAATTTGAAAGGATAACAGAAAACCAAAGCCTTAAACTGCCAACAAAACAAACTCATCCATCCATGGCCTCCTCTGTTCCTCTTCTGCCATTGCCACCACCACCGCCCATCACTTTTCTACCAGCCCTTTCCTTTCACTGCCCCTGCCTCTTCAAAGTGAAGCGCAAAATGTTGACATTTTCACAAAACCATTGGTGGCAACTGGTAGGACAGTTTTGAGTTTTTAAGAAGTAAACTTATTGTTATACCATCCTTAGTATTTGAAAGGGCAAGTAATTATTGAAGGTAAAGAAGAAGTTACAACAGTAGTAGAAGATGAGTAATAGAGAGTTTGAAGCAAGAGTAAAATGAAGCAGTAGATATTGAAAAGATTGTGGCAGCAGAACAGAAGTACTGAAGAGGTGAAGTACAAAGTTTATAATTACATGTTTTTGCTTCCCTTCAAACAGAGTAATCTTCATTGGATTCGGTGGAGCCAACTGAAAAACCATCAAAAGAAATATAATTAATCACAAGTACATTTATGTTGGAGCCTCTTCAAACAAATTCAATGTGTAGAGTAATAAATTCAATTACTTGATTAGAAATGATGAGGATGTTTCTAAGTTTCAGTGTTCTTTTGTTCATTCTGTTGGATCAGAATTGGAATAAAACTCTTCATTTTTTATGTATGGAGGTAATCTTCAAAAATTTGACAACAAATAGATATATGTAGAAGTCTCTTCATCACTTCTACATATATCTATTTGAAATACATAAACCTACAGACATTTGAAATATGTTCCATTCAATTTGTTCTGCAGTACTAGATTGATATGTTTTCCACATTATGAGTTCAAGAGGGCTGTTTCCAAAGGTCACAAATCAAAACTCATATAAATATAGTCCAAGCTAAGCAGCTTATATCTACAATGCAAACCCAATACTATATACATGTAAAGGAATTTCCATACAGAAAACAGGTCGATTAAGAACAACTCGATTCATTATTGCAGTTTGCAGCATGATGTGTCCCAGTCAGGTTGCAATGTGCCGTATTTTCCCGCTCCAAGAACCTTCCACCAATCTAGGAAACAACTCTCTATGATAGACAGAATGTCCAAGTGCACCAAACTTGCCATAACCCCTGCAAACTTCATTTTTAATGATAGAGCCATCGTATTATCAGGCTAAAAACACGTTAGTGAACACAACAACGTGGTGAATATGTGCACACAACTCTCAACTCTCTTCTCCTGATATTTATCCAATCAAGCACAAGAACATCAATTGTTTTCATGATTACAAGAACTGTGATTGAGAGTCGACCATCTCGATCCAACAGATGCTTTGCAAACTCAATAGTTGGAACCGATAGTGATTCTTGGTGAAGGGATAAACACTAGCTCACTTTCTTAATTTTTTGCTTCGGTTTTTCCGGTGATAACTCATTCTTGGTTTATTTTCTCTTGCTTTAAAGCTTTCTTGATTGTATCATAGAGTTTTGTAAGAATAGTTGGTTGAAAAAACTTAGAATACGAGTCATATCACGCCATCCGAATAAAAAATTATGGCATAAAATATTTACTTCTTGGGTGATCATGCAGTATATGTGAGTTGTTGTATAAAAAATTCTCGATATTTATATAACTTTAGTTAAGCGAGATAAGGAGAAATAAAGTTTAAATCACATAATTTTTGTGTGAATTGATGTTCTCCAATAATGTGAGAGTTTATTTAGCTGGCTTAACTTCTACGAGATCTGCCAACATTGAGGCGAGTTCTACCCTTCAACTTCATCAAGAACAAAAAAGTCTTATGTTATCAAGAACGAAAAGGTCTATGTTACCACGGTATACCACATTAATGATATCACAAATCAATATATGCATACTACATAGATATTCAGTTTAATCAACAATCACATGATATCTTGTGATATTCTATATTTTTCACGAAAATATACCCAACTTTAAATTTATCACTTTATAATGTTGTCCATAGTACCAGAGCATCAAAGATCATACAACAAAACCAAATGACATTCATAACAGGATATCAAATGCACCTGAGTGCGCAATTTATTTGCACGCTTTCTTAATAAAATTTCATCGCAGATCTTTCTCATGCCGATATCAGATAGAAGCAACTAAGCAATATGATCAACATTAAAAGGAAAAAGTGGTCATGTTTGCAATAAACTTTCAACAACAAGAAATGTCGATAAACAAATATGCAATGAGATGATGCATACAATGAGATGGAACAACAGGCATTACATGAGAGTTGGAAGGTAACTTGCATTTCTGACAAGAGCTTATAATGTCAAAATTCTCTAGTCTTCCAAGATAATTTAATTCACTAAAGGGAATCAAACAAAAGCAGTTATGAGTCAACTATTGTCAAGGTGAAGCTCCACTTATTGACTAACCAGTCAGCAATCTAATTCACCTCCTAAATGCTTTGGCAATATTTTAGTAACTTAAAGAACTTATCCTATCCTTAGATTCTACACATCTGTTCTAGCCTCTGTTTGAGCTATTAAACGATACATACTTGTTTGTTGTGTCTAAATGAGTTGAGAAAACCTTTTGATTAGTAGACCATTGTAACAACATGACCTGGAAACCAAACATATGGCATGAGATGCACCAACTGCAACTGATAACACCTTGTGGGGAGGGGTCCCAATTTACTTCAATAGGACACAGTTGTACCTCTGGCAACCCAGGAACTCCCAATTGAGAATCTTTGGCATTTCCCCACATGTACAACTTCCCTTTATCTGAATATATAGCAAATTATCAAACATTATGATAAAAACAAATATATAATCATGAGCTTTATTTATTTGATTTGCATATAAAATTATTGTTCTATAATGATATCCAAATATTTGATTTTATTAAATTTAAGTATTTTTCAACTTAGCTGAATACTAAAAGATATCCTCAAACCTCATTTCTGTGTTATTATGAGAACAGATAACTATAGATACTTTGGAAGATTGTAGGATTGAAGGTTGATGGAAATATCAAAGACCATTTAACTCTTCTTATGTGTTATGGCTGCTGACGATGAGCCCCACAAGCGATGTAGACTACACGCTCCTCGATCACCACAGGTACTTTCTGATTTTCGGTTGAAGAATGACCTAACTGACCATGTCCACCATATCGCCAAGAAAGAACTTTGCCTTCATCTGAAATTATACATAAAAAATGAAAACCAATATTAGTATACAGCCTAGAATGGGAAGGAGGGGGTGACAAGTGAGGAATGGATTTAATAAGGTTGCTGTGGCAATCGTGAATTTAAGCAATTATTTTACCAGTTAATGCAAGGGAGTGACAGCCACCCCTTGCTATCTGAATGATACGAACATCTTCAAGGCTAGGAATTGGCTTGGGTCTCCAACCACCAACCTTATCACCTCTTCCAAGCTCATAGTTAGAACTTGCTGAGCAGAACACATTACAATGTGTAATATGATGTCATTGTAATGTTAGAGAAGCGAGATAAATGAAATTTCATCAAAGTTGAAAACTTAAGAGAGTGATATCGAAAGTGCAACTTTTCCGAACAAATAAATGAAAGTAACTAAACTGCAATTGGGCAGAGATAAGGAGAGAAAATAAGACAAACGAGTTGATATCTTTACCTCCCCAATTCCAAAGTTGCCCTACATCAGCCATAGGTACAGGTAATGCTTTGACCTTAGAAGGGATACTAAGTCCACCTCCCTCATTAGGGCCTCAACCAGGACCAAGGCCCAATCTTCCATCTCCTTCATCTCGACTCCAAGTGCAAAGTTCCCCCATATTCAATAATAGATGGATTAAGATATTTGACATCCCTATTTCTTTATTCTTTCCGTAATTAATATGAAGGCAATATGAATCATCTTCTCATAAAGAACAACTAGAAACCCATAAATGCTAGAATATATAAACCTACAGACATTTGAAATATGTTCCATTCAATTTGTTCTGCAGTACTAGATTGATATGTTTTCCACATTATGAGGTCAAGAAGGCAGTTTCCAAAGGTCGCAAATCAAAACTCATATAAATTTAGTCCAGGTTAAGCAGCCTATATCTAAAATGCAAACCCACTACTATATACATGTAAAGGAATTTCCATACAAAAAACGAGGTCGATAAGAAGAACAACTGATTCGATTATTGCGATATGTGTCCCAGGTTACAATGTGCCGCATTTTCCCATTCCAAGAACCTTCCACCAATCTAGGAAACAACTCTCTATGATAGACAGAATGTCCAAGTGCACCAAAACCACCATAACCCCTGCAAACTTTTAATGATAGAGCCATTTATTATCAGGCTAAAAACACGTAAGTGAACACAACAATGTGATGAATATGTGCACACAACTCTCTTCTCCCCGATATTTATCCATCAAGCACAAGAACATCATTAATTATCGTGGCCAAGTTAAAGCCCGACATAGTTATATTCTAAATCTTGAATAACAATACTTAGTTGCTTCAACATCTCCATTTGACTAAATAAGAAAGGAAAAATGCTCTGTTGATTAAATGTGATTCCATATATTGATAAAAGCTCTTTTGCTTTCTGTTTTATTAGTCCTTTGGTTGCAATTCAAGGAGAGTGCTACATCATGTCAACTAACTTCACCAATGAGCTCCTTTAAAAATATTAAATTACCATACCCAAGAAAATTTTGGTTAGAGTATTGCATTACCCCTGCAAGATTCATGACTCCAAATAAAACAACATCTCGTTGCAAATCATAAATAAAAGTGATTATTTTTGTACGCCTTTTTGCTAATTTACTTCTTTAAAAAAAAAAAAAAAAAAAAAAAAAAAAGAGAGAGACTCTTTTTAACCTTTGATTACTCAACCATACATACACTTATAATAACTATATAAGCTTGCTAAATGACGCCTAAGCAAAAGATGTTTAACCCTTCACACCAAACAAACACTCAATCAATGAACAAATAATGAATGTAGAGTTATTAATTACTCACTGACCAAGTGAAAATCTTCCCAAGTGAAGTCAAAGCAACAGAGTGAACTCCACCAAGAGCAAGCTGCTGAGCAGGGATCATCACCCAAATAAGGGTTCAAACTAGGCACAAACACAGCATTTTCATGCCCAAAACCAAGCACTTTCCATTGGAGAGTGACAGGGTCGTTTTGGTTTTTCATTTGTGAGCGTGTAGAGAAGCGGGATTTTCGTGGATGAAGAGGAAGTGGACAGATGGCGATTGAGAGTTGTGAGGCGTTGGCGAAGAAGCATTGAAGTTGGAGAAGGGGTTGTATTTGAAGAAATACCATTTTCATCCAGTATTTTCAGAATTCAGATAATGGAGGTTAGACAGGGTGTTAGACGGTCTAGGGGCATAAAAGTCATTTCAACACAATTTAGTAAAACATTAAAAATAAAAAAAGGGTAATCTTTGTGAGTTGTTTAATTCCAAAAATATAAAAGGTGGAATGCTCTAATCTTAAATTATCTTATTATCAAAAAGCTTTTTGATATTGAGAAGATCAACTCAAATATTATAAAATAACCTACATATAATTTTGTTATTTTAATGGTATTAATAAATAACAAAATCTCAATATTCATGATTATGTATATTGTATAAGGTTTTCAATTTCTGTGTTGATTTTACCTCAAAAATTTTTAAATGTGTAAAAAATATAGACTTCATTTACTAATGTCAATTATCGGTAGACTAAATTTATCTTTTAGTATTAACGAACGAAATAAAACCATTATCCCTAATACCAACAAACGTGATCTAAATTTGATATTTTTAGGGGATTCTCGTGAGAAAACTTATATGCTTTTGCCATTAAAGGACCCAGGGAGTTAAAGATTGGTATGAATTTGTACCAGAGTAAGAAGATTGTGAGGTTGATGAAGAGAGAGAGATTACTTCTTTTATAAGTTAGATTTTAACACAACGCAATGGCTAGAGTTAGAGAGTTTGGGGGATCAAATTCTTTTTGTGAGTAGAAATTGTTCAAGGTGTTCTAATTGCGTATATTTCACCTATGAATATCATAATCTAGACTATAATGAGGGAGATAATTATGGAAATCTTCGTAAAGAAGATTAAGGTTATTAGATTAATGATTGCAACATTTTTAGATTGGATGATAAAGAATTAAAGATTAGGAGAGTGTTTGTTTCATCCCAAAATACCCATTTGGTCAGGAGTTTGGATGACTGCACCTTCAATACACCCAAGAAACACGATGAAGTTATATGTGAGTGATGAATTGTGAAAGAATTTTATTTTTAGTTGATTTTTTTCAAATATTATCAACTTTTGGATTGTTAGTTTACTTTAATTCTCCATTGTGGATGTTTCTACTATCGTAAAAAATCCTTTTTATGAATTTGGTTTGTAGTTTGTTACAGTAATTCTCTAATAATTATTTATTGTAGTTTTTCAAATCACTAATAATAAAAGTACAAAGAATTTTACAAAAATGTTTATACGAAGTGATGTGACATAAAATGAATACAAAGATGTCTATATGAAGTGATGTGACAGAAAATAAATAAAATAGTAAATATAATAAATTTGACTTTTTGTATTCACTCTTTCATTGTAAAACAGGTCCAGACACACAGGTCAACTCATACCCAGTTAAATAATATAGGGTATAGGTCCATTATATTAGACTTAAACCTAGACTTGTAGCTAAGGGATTCCAACAAACTGTTAGAGTGGATTATTTTGAGACTTTTAGTCCGGTATTCCAAGATACTAGAATAGGAATGATTATCTCCATTGCTCTAACTCAGGGTTGGGACATTCAATAAGTGGATTTGAATAATTCCTTTCGAAAGGTGATCTAAATGAGATTGTCCATTGTAGCAACCTGAAGGTTTCTCATACTCCATTTATCCAAGTTATGAATGCAAACTCAATAAAACTTTATATGGATTGAGACAAGCCCCCTTGGCTTGGTTTGATAAACTGAAAACAACTTTTTTAGTGAAGTTTTGTGAATTCAATAGCTTATTCTAGCTGGTTTATCTACAATTCTAAGAGTGAGGTTTTTTATGTGTTAGTTTATGTTGATGACTTACTTCTAACAGGCACTAATGCATCTTCAATTGCAAAGGTTATGCAGAATTTAAATAATCAGATGCTCTCAGGACCTTGAATCATCGAAATATTTTCTTAGTTTAGAAGCTTTTCAAAATAGCAATGACATCCATCTCAATTGCTAAATACACCAAAGATCTTCTAAAGAAGACTGGAATGCTAGAGTCAAATAGGTTTGGGAATTGAACTTGCTACTGTAGATAGTGAGGAGTTTGACACACTTGCCTTATATAGAAGCACAATAGGTGCTATTCAATACTTAACCAAGCCAGACATTGCTTTCTTAGTAATAACCTTAAGCAAACCTTTAATCACATCCTCTGTTTCATAACTCACATTCACTCTCGTCTCTTTAACACTCATCTCACAGTCACTCACTCACTCACTCACTCTCGGTTAAAGCTCCTCCAGTCTCCACCGGCCGCCGCTTGCTCAGGTAACATGAAGCCTCAATCTTTACCTTAAACTGCAGATAGCTACAATGAATTATATAAAAATATATACATGAACTTGAAAATTTCATTGGAATGGCAGAAAAAACAAATTAGCTTCTGTTTGTCTTAATTTGTTGCTCTTATCTCTTGAATGTACCGACTTCTTGTAATTATGGGGCCTGTCTCTGTATGAGATTATGATTCAAGAAAGGTAATAATTGACATTTTCTTCAACCTTACGGGGAGGACTGGGTCTGTGTGTTGGTTATTACAATATTGTTTTTATTCTAATTAAGGATTAAGACCCCAAATTCCAATCACGTCCTTCAGGCTCCACCTGATTACTTAATCTAAATCTCACTTTCATTGCTTCTTCGTTAATTTATTTTTCAAGAGGATCTCTTTGGCTTTGATTTCCTCTCCATTGGTTTTTGGTTGGTCGGGCGCTCTGTTGTGTTGTGCATGTTCTCTGGGTGTGTCTTTGTTTGTGTTTGCCTTGGGATGTTGTGGGTTCCTTTGGTGGTAGTTAGAGGCAGTTTTTGGAGTGTTGTGGTCATTTTGAGTTCGGATATTTTTAGCTGCTGTCCTTGCCCCATGTTGTTTGTTGGTATAATGGGTTTTTTGGGTGATCATGCCTGTTGTAAGTTCTTCTTAAGGGAATGTTGGGTTTTTAGCAGTTTTTCTGTTGTTTGTTACATTTTTCTTTGGCGTAAGGCCTTGGCGGATGGTTTCTTTCTTTGGTGCATTACGGTGTCTTGTTTGCTGCGGACTGTGAGCTGGTGTGAAGACTGTTTCTAGCCTCCCCATGGTGTTTTTGAGGTGCTACGTCTGGGTTTTTTCAGCTGCTGCTCTTGGGTTGTGTTGCTAGTTTTGCTTGGCCTGTTCAAAGGCTGTTGTTGGTTTACCAAAACCATTGTATTATTTAATGTAATGTATTTATAATACCAAACTTGTATGAAATGAGCTAATGCAGCTAATAATATACTCTTTAATCTTATCACTTTTCATTCAATAATAAATATATTTAAATACATGTTTGAGGTAGTGTGCTTTTCATTGACGCTATGTTATCAGATGAAATTGATTTTGATGAGGTGACTTTTTTTATCGTCCTTAACCGCAGTTTCACAGTTGCAGCGATTGGACTTAGCTTAACAGCTGCATGCCTATATAATTAAGAATTTGGCAACATTGCCAGTTATTGTATTGAATGCAATTATTATCATGTATTCAAGATGCGGCTTTGTCCTTACATCATTTAAAGTTCTTGATAATATGCTGGAGCGGGATGTTGTTTCTTGGAATACAATGATTTCTGCTTTTGTTCAGAATGGGTTGGATGATGAAGGATTAATGCTTCGTATGAGATGCGAAACAACAATTTATGATTGATTATATTCTTATTCTTGCTTTGCTTCAGCAACTTCAAATCTGAGAAACCGTGATATTGGAAAGCAGACCATGCTTATCTCTTAAGGCATGGCATTCAGTTTGAGCGAATGGAAAGTTATCTTATAGACATGTATGCAAAATCTGGTTTGATTAGAGCTTCTCAACAAAATTTTGAGAGAAACCATACTGGAGACAGAGATCAAGCCACTTGGAATGCTATGATTGCTGGGTATACCCAAAATGGATTGGTTGAGGAAGTTTTCATTACTTTTAGGCAGATGTTTGAGCAGAACGTAACTCCCAATGTTGTGAATATAGCATCTGTGCTCCCAGCTTGTAATCCAATGGGAAATATAGAGTTGGCCATTTGGGCAAGCAACTTCATGGATTTTCTATCCCCTATTTGTTGGACAAATATGTCTTTGTAGGCTCTGCTTTTGTTGATACGTATTCTAAGTCGGGTTCAATTTCTTATGCTGAAAATGTGTCTGCCTAAACCTCTAAAAAAATGCAATTGTAGAGCCCTTTCTTTGTTTCGTAGAATGCAAGAATGTGACATTGAACCTGATGTCGTTACCTTTGTTGCAGTGTTGTCTGCTTGTGGTTATGCTGGCTTGGTTGATGAAGGTCTTCAAATATTTGAGTTGATGGAGAGTAAATACAAGATTCAGCCCTCAACTGAGCACTATTGTTGTGTTGTGGATATGTTAGGTAGGGTTGGGAGGGTGGTTGAAGCCTATGAGTTTGTCTAAAAATTAGGTGAAGAGGGGAATGTGTTGGAAATTTGGGGTTCGCTTCTTGGTGCTTGCAGACTGCATGGAAAATTTGATTGGGAGAAGTTGTTGCCAAGAAGTTGCTTGAATTAGATACAAGAAAAAAATGACGAGCTATCATGTTTTGCTCTCAAATATCTATGCAGAAGAAGGAAACTAGGAAAATGTTGACAAAGTAAGGAAAGAGATGAGAGAAAGAGGGTTGAGAAAAGAAGTTGGATGTTCTTGGATTGATACTGGAGGTTATGTGAACTGTTTCGCGTCTAAGGATCAAGAGCATCCGCAAAGTGATGAGATATATGAGAAGTTGGAAAGATTAGCATGGAAATGAAAAATGCTGGTTATAGGGCCAACCGAAGCTCTAATCTAGATGCCATCTCGCAGTTTAATGAATGAACTGGAATATTCATTATGGACTTTGAAAATGGGAGAATGAAAACTATGTTTAGTGAAGACAACTAGCTGCAAAAATGTTGGTTGTTGAAAGGCCAGTAGTTGGTCATTTAATTATTGTGGATACAACATGATGGTAGGTCTAAATCGTGGTCCTCTGTCAAGACTGACAATTTCGATCAATGCTCAACTTGCTCAGTTGAGCAGCTCAGTGTTTAGCATGATGCAATTATCTGGATGTTTGCATGGTCTTTAGTGGTTAAGTTAAGCAATGGAGACTAAATTAGAGTAAAGTGGATAAGCTGCTCAACTTTATTTGATCAGGCCTTATCTCATTGATCAGGTAAAATACAGAAAAACTCTCATTCTAGCATGATGGTAAAAATTTCGCCTTTAAAAAAATTATATCACTCTATGCTCAGCAGCAACGGGACTTTATATATATGGTGCATGAATTTCTTTATTGGATCTTTCACACTTTTTCAATTGTAGTGGCTGCTTTCTCATTGCTTCTTAGTTATGGATATCTTCTTACGTTCTATCCTCTGTTGTGATCAAAGCATCTTCTTCATTGACTTAGTAAAGTGACCATACCTAAATTTTTATCGCAGAATCTGTCTTTTGGGTGAACACAAAGAAGAAAATGAAAGATTGGTTTAAAAGTCATCTGAGAAGTTTTTGTATGTAAAATTGTTATATAGTTTCTATTATTTAAATTTTCGATACTTTATTCTTGAAACTGTTAGGATTCTCTTTAAGCTGATAGTTTAGACATCTTTTTATATCTCAACATACGAAATCATTTCAGGTAGATAGATTGGTAATATGGAGAGTTTGGACCTTATGCTTGAATAATGGATGATTGAAATGGAAATTTGAACTAATTTTGTCTTAGTTGGGAATAAGTTTTAAAAAATTAAAACCCGAGCAAAAGTTTAAAGCCATTTCCAATTGAGATATAAGATTTTACATTCATTAAGTTAAGAAGAAAATGCCTACTTTGGATTTTTTATGGTCTTTTGTTTTTGCTTCATTCTCCTTGGAACGAGTTTTCGATATGTTGGTCGATGTGATGCTCTAATGGATATTCACAAGAATCAATTAATTCAAAATTTTGTAATTTCATTTTCCCTTTTTTTTGAGAATATCAATTATAATTGTGACAAGAACAAATGTTACATGGATTGCAGAACTCAAAAAGACCATATTCTCCCTCTAGCACATAATCATCTGCAATCGAGCAGCATGATCAAGGAGTGGCCAAGTGAATCAATGCCATTTGCTAGTTTGTGCCAGTGTTCCTCTGCGAACCATATGAATTAAACCTAGGAGATTACAGGAGCTATAGCAGTTGACCTTTAGTCGGGCATTCTAAGTTCCAAGTTCTAACCTTGTTTTCTCTTCCTTCAAAACAAGGTTTTGCCTTCTGCGTACTTGGAGAAAGATTGGTCTATGATAGTGTTTGAGCAAGCAAGGAGGTTCCGAAGGGTTAAGGTATTGTTGTAAATTCATTCATGTAGCTGGAGTCTAATATGATAAAGTCTTTCTCAAATGGTGAAACCAACATCCCACCCGTTTATTCTGTAGGACCCATTTTGAATCTTGAGGGATAGCATTGATTTAGGGCCAGGTGGGGCCAAAACAAAAGCAGAAATCACGGAGTGGCTTGATGATCAGCCGCCATCGTCGGTTGTGTTCCTATGCTTCAGTAGCATGGGAAGTTTCAATGAGGATAAGGTGAAAGAGATTGCTTGTGCGCTCGAGCAGAGTGGGCATCGGTTCTTATGGTCCTTACGTCAACCTTCACCAAAGGGTCAGTTCGCCATACAAAATCCAACGGATGTGCTGCCAAAAGAATTTCTCGATTGAACGGTCAAGATTGGAAAAGTAATCGGATGGACTCCACAAGTGCCAAAAGAATCTTAGTTTTACTTTGTCATAAAATTATAAAACTATTGATGTTCAAGATTTGACATTAGCATAATTTGGATGGATTCTCTTGGTTTCTTGTTTTCAATATGTTGGTTGATGTCATGCTCTAACGGATGTTCACAAGACATCTTTGTCTGAAATTTTTGAACATAAATCACTAAAGTAAGGTTAGATTCATTAGAGTCTAAAAATTAATACTCAGCTACTTTTCAATTTCCAATTATTTGAACACATACAGGTCTTCTCCCTATTAGCAAAGCATTTACATCATCACTGACTTATCGTCTTGTTTACATAGATGGTTTTTCTACAATTAATTTCTATTTAAAATCCATTAATTTTCATTGAATTTTACTCTCAAAACTCAAAAACACAATAACCAACTTCAATGAACAAGAAAGTCGACCTCGTCTTCATCCTACACCAAGCGTCGGCCACCTCGGCTCCACTGTGGAGCTGGCCAAGCTCCTCGTCCACCGCCACCAACGCATCTCCATCACAGTCCTCGTCATGTAATTACCCTTTGACTCCAAAGTTTAACACCTATCTAAACTCACTCTCTGCTAGCAACCGCATCAACTTCGTTCATCTCCGAAGCGATGACCTTCAAGGATTCGACCCAGAAGCTTCTTCACTTCGTTCATTGAATCTTGTAAACCCCTAGTCAAAGAAGTAGTCTCTAAGTTTGTTCACTCCGAGTCAGCCTCCCATGACTCAACTCGACTCGCCGGGTTTGTCCTCAACATGTTTTGTACCAGCATGACTATTAGATTATTAGTATAATCAATTCATTAGTTTAGTTAGCTAGTTAATCTATCAACTAGTTAGTTAAGTGGTTTAGCTAAAAAATGATAGATTGACGTACTACCGGTCAGATCCAATCGATAGTACGTTATTATACTAGATTTCAGCCACCTTTAGGCGGTGGTGATCGGAATCTGACAAATATGGGTGATAAGGGTGTTTTTGTCAATTTCTAATTTTTTTTCTGTGGATGTTTAGTCAAATTAATAAACTTAAGGGATTTAAAAATAGTTGAATAAAATATAATAACATTTTTAGGAAAATAAATTGGTATTTTGGAAATAGTATAAATAGAATAGTGAAAAATGTTAAACCAAACAGACCTAGAATTCCCCAAATTCAAATCTCCTTCCCAAATTCATCAGTTCTAAATTTGCAAACCAAACAATAACCAGTTGAGGTGGCATATGCCATGTAGGATGCCACATCATGAAATAAAAAAAATTGTGTATCCATACTTAAAAACAAAAATTGAATGAAATAAAATAAGAAAATGAAGTATAATAAGACAAGGGATATTACAGTCTTTTTCTGTTATACACCCATTGATGTGTCTCACTCTCATGTTGGTTCCACACATCAGCCGACAATATTAAACAAACGAGTAATGCTATAGTTACTGAAAGTGGTGTACCAAATTCATGTATCGAATGACGTGATATAATCCTGATCGTCAATTAATACAAATTACATCACATCATTCGATACATAAATTCGGTACACTTCTTTTGGTAGTTCTATTATTTTCCTAAACAAATCTTTCACTACAAATAAAAATATTTTCCAACATAGAAAGCTCAAACATAATATTAACACTTAATAATAAAATTCGGTACACTCCTTATGGTAGCTCCATAGCACTCTCTATGTAACGGCCAATGCTATTTCCATCGCTGGCGCATTAGCTGTTGCTTCCTTATTAGCTGAGAACTCAACCACTGGCTGCAGCAAGTTAGTATAGTGGAATTCGATTTGTAGCCGGTGATGAAGACGTGTTGATGCCATCAAGCCCTTCTTTATATCAGCCTGCAATTCGCGTAACGGGACTGCAGCCAAGAAGCTCTTGATATACTCTTTGCACGACTCCTTCCCTCTACACACGATCTCTTCTTCCTCAGTGGTTTGAGACTCGTTCTGGGAAACTATCTGAGTCTCTTGCGCTGAAGTTTCCTTCGATGAACTTCCTTGTGCTTTATCAATAGCAGATTTTTCACCTGAAGGCTTAGTCTCCTTCGATGAACTTCCTTGTGCTTTATCACTAGCAGATTTTTTGCCGGAAGGCTTCGTCTCCTTCGATGAATTTCCTTGTACTTTACCACTAGCAGATTTTTCACCTGAAGGTTTCATCTCTTTTGGCAGTCGCTGGATTGTAGTGTCTTTGTCGAATTTCAGGACATAGGCCTGGTTGCATCCCTCATAAAGTCTCTCCCCCAAAGTATCAATGATATAGTAAGCATCATGGTCAACCTTCAGCACGAAAAAATGGTCATTCCAACTGACGATATAAATCGAAGGGTCAACATTGCCAGGAGAGTTGGATCCATAACGAATGATCTCCTCCCATATGCTGTCAAATGACATCGCACCCTGAAGGAAGTCAAAATCCTTTCCTTCCGGGCCTTCTGGATGGAAAAAACCAACAAAAGACTTCTCTGGTACCATAGATAGAGGACGAATTTTAGCTTGAAGGACTGTATCGAGATCAAAGTGCTTGTCAGGAAATTGGCGTATATAATCCTCATTCTCACAGAGGTTTCTCCACTCTAGAGATCCTTCCCTGATGAGATTATCAAATTCATATTTAATCGGCATTTCATCTCGATTGGACTGCAACCAATTGGCAATGACAGCAACAAGGGCAGTAAATGCACTCTTGCCTGCAGCACGTTCATTCCTCTGATCAATGGAAGCAAAGAAAACTTGAGCATGTAGCTTCAGGTGTCCATCACGGCTTATTATTTCTTTGTTTTCCCAGCTGCCAACAGCAAAATTGTCATCTCCAAATTCAGAGATTGATAACTGAACCATTAAACAACACCACATTTATGATGAGTCAGTTACCCAGTTCACTGAAACAGGGACGTGTGTTTATCTTGGTCCACTCGCCCCGTGACAGGGGCAGGCGCAATAACTCAATGCCTTCAGATATGGACGGTCGAGATGATAATTTAAAAAAAAATTATTTTGATTCACAAGCGTGATCTCGCCCGTCACACCTAAGCCGGCGGTGACCAGGCCACCTTTTTTATTCCTTTATTATTAAATAAATATTTTTCTCATAAACTGGCATAATAATTATATCATCATCTTCGTCAGCCCTTTGTCCTGTATATAACTTTCCATCAACCTTGTTAGTAAACAATAGTACAAAACAAAAGGATGAAGAAAGCTGAGCTAGTGTTGATCCCTTCATCGGGCGTCGGCCACGTTGTAACGATGGTGGAGATGGCAAAGCTCCTGGTCCACTGTGACCACCGCCTCTCCATCACCGTCCTCGTCATGCAGCTTCCCTTCGACACCAAAGTACCCGTCTACCTTCATTCACTCTCTCTCTCTCTCTCCACTCAACCCGAACTTCAAAATCATTCAACTCCCAGAAGTCAATCTTTCCCCTTCAAAATCATCTTCTCACTACAACATTCAACATTACGTACTTCTAGCCATGACTTTAATTGTAGCTAAATATATGAATTTGCGTAACTAAATAGTTTAGCTATAAATGCAATGTTTTGTAGCTTATCGTAGCTAGAAGTGGCGTAGCTAAAAGTTAGCCATGTAACTTTTTGCTTACGTAGCTAACTGTTTATATTTTTTGCTATAGATAAGATTAATATGTAACTAAAAATTTAAATGTTTTTGCCATAACAATAATAAGCTTGTAGCAAAAGCTTTGCCTTTATAGCCATGAAGAATAGTTTGTATAGCTATGTTTGTATTTTGGTTATACAAATATAAATTTATAACTAAAACTTGAAAATTTTTGCTACAAAAATAATATTCATGGCAAATATATTAACTTTTAGCTATGGACATGGTGTGTCAATAGGTAAATATTGAAATTACTTGCTATGAATACTTTTAATTTGTAGCTAAATATTATAATTATTTGCAATGGACCAAATTATTTATATCAAAAATTTATAATTTATTGCTTCAATTAAAATTAATTGTAACAAATATTGCTATAATTAACAAATTTAATAATAATTACAAATTTATAACTATATTTTTCTATTACATAGATAATATGATGTCATAAGAAAAATTCTAATATAAAAGATAAAACATTAATACATTTATTTTCAACCAAATAATTGTCTACTCATAAAATCCTTCATCCTAGTAATTTAAAATGTTATCAACTATTTTTTTTTTTTTTTTTTACAAAATATAAATGCTTCAATGTCATAGCAACTTTTTCTGACCATTTAAGAGTTTCCACCAACCTGCAATATCAAAGTAAAAAAAAAAAAATAAGATTAATCATATGCAATAATTGCATACCACTTTATGATTAATATAAAAGAAAAACTAGTCTTCATAGTATATATGCATTTTCAAAATAACTTACTATTTCATCCAAAGGGATTTGGTTATTTGCTGAAGATTGTTGACCTTGAGTTGTAAGCATCATCATGAACTTCTCTTCCCATCGTCTATTCATCCCCTCCATTTGCTTTTTTACTTCTTCCAATTTCTCATTTGCTTCCCTCATTGCCTCCTCAACTCTTTCATTTGCTTCCTTCCTAGTTGTTTGTACTTGTTTCATAAGTTGTGCTTCTACTCCCAAAATATTCAGTAGTACTTTTTCCTAGGCCATAAGCACGCAAATATTAATGTTACAACAGCATCATGAATACAGTAGATTAGCAGAAATGTGCTTGCAGAAATAATGGTTCTACAACAAAACTCAACATAAATATACATAAGTGAGCTTGTGTTAGTTTAGGTGTAGAATAAATGTATAGGTTACATATTCTAATGTAAGGAACAGAAAATTGTAGAAAGCAGTGGGAACTAAATAAACCAGTTCCATCTAAAGCTTTTGATAAGACAATCTAACCAAAGATAAAACTAATTTTATTTATTTAAGCATGTGCACTCAACTTTTCTAAATTCATTGAATTTTTTCTTCATAAGAATTTCAGTCCAGATGTTTCTTGCCAACACAACAAAATAACCATGATAGTTTCCAAAAAATAAATTCAGCGAATAAATTTACCAATGCCTTTGATGCATGGTGTTTCTTCTTTTTTCTTAGAAGAAGCTCCCTATATCATTGCTACAACTTTTTGTAGCATATAACTACTTAATCCCGTATTTTCCACATCAGTACACTTTTATGGTTACACAGGCTAGTTTTCCTATGCATCAGATGAAAATAAACTTTAACATCTATCTAGAAAGATACTTTGAGGAAATGGTCAAAAGTGAAACCTCAAAATTCAATCAACAATTTATAATTATTTAATAAACTTTCCACACAATTTTTATGCAGGATAACAGAAAAAATATTTAACCAACATTGTATGCAATGTAGAAAAAAAAATCCTAAGCACAAAAGAACAACCCGAACTACAACTATCCAGATCAAATTAATATACCTTTCTTTTCAAAGTTTACAGAAGTTGGAAATATGACCTCATAATGTCTTCTCAAATGTCTCCCAAGTTTGATCAACATCTTTGCAATATTCTCTGGTAAGAATAGGAAACAAAAGATCCAATATGATCAAAGCATTACCCCCAAACCAAAAATCAGGGTAAAAAAAACACCGAGAATAGCCTCCTCTTCCCCCTACGGAAAAGATATCAAGAAAAAAAAAAACTATGTTAGACTGGAATGGGTAGTATGAGATGAGATACCATTCTCTCCATCCCCATTCTAGTGATCTGTTCTAATCTCAATCTTGTAAGACGAATCCTGGACCATAAGCACGCAAATATCCAGTCGGTGATGAAAATGAATCCATTCTCTTGCGAGTCCTTGCAAAACCTCTAGAGAAGAAAAGAGAAATAGAGTAGTATAATAGTACTTATAAACCCTAAATTAAACTACTCTGAGAAGGGATTGGGTTGGGTCCAACATATGGGCTGCAAATTTGAGCAAGGCCCAACTTATATTGCTTGAATGTGGAATCAATCGAGATGACATTATTATTATTTTATCAATGAGTTAATATATTATGATTTATTTATTTTTATGAATAATTCATCTAATCAAATCCAAATTTTATTAGAATTATTGAATTATTATTAAAAAAAATTAATTCATTGAATAAATAAATTGTTAACAAGTTATTATTACCTCGACCATGAGAAGTGGAATCAATTCTCATAAATGGTGCTAATGTTTAGGGGTGCGCAAATATTTAGGGTAGAACCAGAACCGGAACTGGTTTAATTCCAATTCCAAATATGTCGAAACTAGCACTATGCAGATACGGGTCTGATTCCACCACTCTAAGAATCAGACCTAGACTCGGGAACCAAAAATGGAACCAAGGTCCAAGTACCCAAGGTGGAACCAACGAGTACCTGAGAACCCGAGATGTTGAAGACATTGATGGTAGAGACTTTGATGATGAAGATTTGCTCGTATAGATTATTAAACTGTTTGTTACATTTTTTAATATGTGACATGACGTTTGTTTGAAAGCTTCTAGATTTTTTATGTAGTTTTTATTTTTTAAATGACTATACGACTTGAGTTCAATTCCTTTATTTTACAAATTATGCTTTCAGTTTTATAAAATTTCATGGTTATACAATTCAATTAATTTGCTTTGCATATTAATACTTTGTGAAATGAGGCAAGTTTTGATAAATATATTAATGGTGGTTCGGTTATTTTGATATATGCACGAAGTTTTTAACAAGGTAATTTTGCAATATTTTATATGATTTAATTTGTATCATATCTCCTATAATTTTAACCATATTTTATATGATTTAATTTGTTTTTCTATTTTCTTGCATTTTCTATATATAATTAACAATAAACAAATGCTATCATTCTCAAATATTAATTGTATTATTAAAGCTATCATCATCATCTAAAATATACATACAAGTCCATTCACACAAATATTTAACATTACCAATTTTTATAATATCTCATATCTTATACCTAAAATCATATATATTTCATGAAGTGTTAATTTCAAATCATCATAGAAAAGACAAAAACCGTAGAGATCATTTAAAACAAAATTTTATTTTACAAAAGCCTATACTACTCTTAGATCGCTGAATAGTTCTTTTAAGTTAGCTATTAGTTGAAAGTTCCAATTTACTATTGACCTTAACGGTGTGATTAACACTATGTCTAATTATAACTATTTAATTCATAAGTAATAAAAATATAATTACTCATGGGATAAATTAGAATATCTATAGCTACATACCATAAGGATTGTAGCAAATTAATTTTCACATTTTTTGTTTGCTACAAATTCAAATAATTTATAACTAATACACACATACTAGTTGTATTTTTAAACTAGTAGCTAATACTAATACTATAATATTGATACTACCATGAAAATAAAATTTGCATAGCTAAACACCTTAATTAGCTATAAATTTCAATATTTTATAGCTAATGAGCAAATAATAGCTATACAGTTAAACTTGTAGCTAATAATGATACTATATGCCATGTAAATAAAATGTTTATAGCTAAATACATTAATTAGTTACAATGTTTTATCATAGCTACTACATTGTGGCTCAATGACTAGTTATTGCCACAATTTTAATAAGTTAAAGCAAGAGAAAACTATTAGCTTTGAGGGAGGAATTCTTATCACTAAAATTATTTCAATTAGCTATAAATATTGAGTTTGGTAGTTGTAAAGATGTATTTGCTATAATTTTCCTTTCTGTAGCTAATTTTCATAGCTATATGTGTATAATGTTGTAGTCGTATAAGCTTCATGGATTCGTTCGTCAAAAGCCATTAACCCCTCGTCAAAGAAGCAGTCACTAAGCTAATTCAGATGGAGTCAGCCTGGTGGCTCACCTCGACTCGGGTTCGTTCTCGATATGTTCTGTGCGGACATGATTGAAGTTGCGAATGATTTTGGAGTTCCTAGCTACATTTTCTACACCTCCGGTCGCTTTTCTTAGTATGCATTACACTTGCAAGTTCTTTGTGATGAGCAAAACCACCCATCATCGAGTCGAAAGACTCGATCACTGAGTTGATTGTCCCGAGTCTCGTTAAGCCGTTTCCTGTTAGGAATTTGCCTATCGTGTTCACAGAGAAAGTGTGGACTACTGTTATGTTTCAACAAGCGAGGGGTTTAGAGAAGCAAAGGGCATTATTGTAAATACTTTCAAGGAGTTGGAATCCTATGTGGTCGAGTCTTTCTCTGATGGTAAGTTGAACAACACCCCACCTGCGTATACACCGGGACCCATTTTGAATTTAGAGGGTGATGAGATTGATCGAGGATCAGGTGGATCCATCTCAATAACAGAGATCAAGGAGTGGCTTGATGATCAACCGCCATCATCGATTGTGTTTCTTTGCCCCGGGAGCATGGGAAGCTTCTGAGGACCGGTGAAAGAAATCGCTTCTGCGCTTGAACATTGCGGCCATCTGACGGACGTGCTACCTGAAGGTTTCATTGATCGGACGACTAAGATTGGAAAAGTAATCGAATGAGCCATTTGGATGTTCACAAGAATTGATTCATTCAAAAATTTGTAATTTCATTTTCCCTTTTTATGAGAATCAGCTATAATTGTGAGAATAACAAATGTTACATGGATTGCGGAACTGAGAAAGGCCTTGTTTAATGACCTTATAAGAACTTAAATGTGATAAATGTATAATCCTGCAAAGGGTTGTTCTGTGATGTTGGTGATGGTGGTAGTATAGTGATTCGTGGTGTTGAATATGCTTTTAAGCACTAATTGTTAATATGTGGTTTTGTATTGTGTTGTTGGTGAGGAGTTTGTTTTCATGGGGCACTAATTGTTAATATGTGGTTTTCAGTACTAGCAAAGCACTGACATCATTTACAATTATTTATGTATGTAAATCGATAAAAGCTTCATATGAGGAATCATCAATCATCCACACAATCAACAAGAAAGCTCAGCTCGTCTTTATTCCTATACCAGGCATCGGCCACCTCTTCTCGACAGTGGAGCTAACCAAGCTTCTCGTCCACTGCCACCACCACCTCTCCATCACCGTCCTTGTCATGACACTATCTTCTGACTCCAAAGTCAACGCCTACCTCGACTCACTCTCTGCAGCCAACCGCATCAACTTCGTTCATCTTCCTAACGATCACCTTCCACTTCCAGAATCCAACCCCAGAAAAACGTCAAAGAAGCTGTATCTAAGCTTCCCACTCCGAGTCAGCCTCCGATGACTCACCCAGACACGCCGATTCGTCCTCGACATGTTTTGTATAGTCATGATCGATATTGCTAATGAGCTTGGAGTTCCGAGCTATATCTACTACATATCGAGTGCAGGGTCTCTCGGTTTGATGTTTCATGCGCAAGCTCTTCATGATGATCAGAACATGCAGACTGTTGTGTTGAAAGAGTCGGATGCTGAGTTGGAAGTACCGAGTCTCGTTAACCTAATTCCTTCCAAGGTTTTGCCTTCTACGTACTTCGATAAAGATTGGTCTATGATTCTGTTTGAGCAAGCGAGGCGGTTCTAAAGGTTAAGGGTATTGTTGTAAATTAAACGGAGCTGGAATCCAATATGATAAAGTGTCTATCTAATGGTGAAACCAACATCCAGCCCGTTAGCATTGATCTTGGGTCAGGTGGGTCCACCACAAAATTGGAGATTATGAAGTGGCTTGATGATCAATGGCCATCGTCGGTTGTGTTTCTATGCTTCGGGAGCATGGGAAGCTTTGATGAGGATCAGGTAAAAGAAATTGCATCTAAGGATGAAGAGCATCCGCAGAGTGATGAGATAAACGAGATGCTGGAAGGATTAGTCATGGAAATGAAAAATGTTGATATAGGGCCACCTGAAGCTCCAATCTAGATGCCATCTCTCAGTTTAATGAAAACTCAGAAGATAATGAAACAAGAGTTTAAAAGTTAATCCATGTGAAAAGTTCAGTGCTTGAATTGAAGCAAATGCAAATTTGTAGAAAAAAAATTCTAACCATTGGATATCATACATGCAGTTTCTATTATTATAAGTTTGCTGATAACTATTGGTGTCCAGGCCACCTTCATCTACAGCTTTGAAAATTTTCTTTTCTTCTGGGGGGTGGATAAGGGATCCGGACCGCTCCTTTGATAAAGTAGTGATCTTGTTGCACACGTATATGAAATCTCCACCACAAAATATAATCTTAATATATTTAAAAATTATTAGAATTTACTCTAATCTGCATAAATAAAAAGTGCTTTTAAAAAAAGCACTTTTTGTTTTAAAAGCACTTTTTGTTGACTCTAAAGCCTTTTGACGAGTTTAAAAGTATAACAGAAAACCAAGCCTTAAACTGCCAACGAAACTCACTCATCCATCCATGGCCTCTGTTCCTCTTCTACCACCATCGCCACCACCACCGCCCACCACTTTTCCGCTACCCCTTTCCCTTTCACCGCCGCGTCCCAAGCTCAAAAACCCCGCAATCCGTTCCCGCCTGATCAAAATATGCCAGGAAGGCCAAACTCATTTAGCCCGTCAACTGTTCGACATAATTCCCCGCCCAGCTACAAGTGCTTAAATGCAAATGGCAGATATTGATACACATTATGTAAGAGAGCAAGTTGTAGCAAATTTGATAAGAATTTAGTATGTTCCTAGTGAAGTGCAAAATGTTGACATTTTTACAAAACCATTGGTGGCAACTGGCAAGACAGTTTGTGTTCTTAAGAAGTAAACTTATTGTTATACCATCTTCTCTGTATTTGAAAGGGCAAGCAATTAGTGAAGGTAAAGAAGAAGTTACAGCAGTAGTAGAAGATGAGTAATAGAGAATTTGAAGCAGGAGTAAAACGAAGCAGTAGATATTGAAAAGATTGTAGCAGCAGAACAGAAGTACTGAAGAGGTGAAGTACAAAGTTTATAATTACATTTTTTTTGCTTCCCTTCAAACAGAGTAATCTTCATTGGATTCAGTGGAGCCAACTGAAAAACCATCAAAAGAAATATAATTAATCACAAGTCCATTTATGTTGGAGCCTCTTCAAACAAATTCAATGTGTAGAATAATAAATTTAATTACCTGATCAGAAATGATGAGCATGTTTCTAAGTTTCAGTGTTATTTTCTTTATTCTGTTGGATGAGAATCGGAATAAAGCTCTTTATTTTTCATGTATCGAGGTAATTTTCCAAAACCACAGAAGCACCATAGATCTGTAGACGTCTCTTCATGACTATCATCTTCACTTTCTCTTTCAGGTGCCTGCTCTTGATGACTATCTTCTTGGCTACCTATTTTGGGTGCCTGCTCTTGATGACTTTCATCTTCGGCGCTTCTTATTTTGGGCGCCTGCAAAGCCAGATATTGGAAGCATCAAATGCGAAGGTAGTAATATTAAGCTTTTTGTGGCATTACAGAAAACATGTATGAAAAGAAGTTCCTTATTGTGAAGAATAATGACCAAATCCTTTTGACTTAAAATCTTTAATTAAAAAAATGGAAGTACCTTGGCTTCCGCATGCACGCTTTTATTTTCTTCATCCCATGAAAATCTTGTGCTTATCTTTGGACATCTTTTGACTGCCAACTCCAAAAGTGGTGGTGCTGGAAATATGAAGTGATAATCCACATGGCAAAAGTTGGTGAGTCTTGGTAAATCTGCCAGGTATATTCTCTGAAGTTGAGGCAACTGGATTTCTTTCTCATCAATCACATCATTATCTCCAAATATTTCTTCTAATTCTGAGTTATCAATTACTTCTAGCAATGTCAGTTGTTGAAAACCCCGAGCTATGGAGATAGGAAACAGATTTTTTAATTTATGGCACTTTCCCACATAAATAGATGATAGAGTTTGGAGAAGATTTGCTCCAACTTCTTCACCATCTTTAACATCAATGATTTGCTCCAATTCCGCACATTCTCTGATGCATAGTGTTTTCAATTGCAACATATGATTTGGAGCAACAGTTGGTGAGAAGATATGTTTGAGCTTGTTGAAGTGGGTTATTGTTAAAGAGGTCAAATTCTTCAAATTTGAGAATGACAATTCATCTTCTAGTACGCCGCAGTCTTTCATGCTTAATTCTTTAATTTTTTTGAAGAAGCCACATCTCAACCCAGAGAGAATTCCATCGCACAATTGACTACTGCAATTACTCATCTCTACAACCTGCAAATTCTTAAACTGCACAATAATGTTATGAAAAGTTTATTAGATAAATTTATGACAATAGATTATAACGTACTACCAACTACTAAAAAAAAAAACGTAAGAGAATTTTTTCTATATTTTATTTAATTAACTAAAAAATCCAAAAATTCTAAGAGAAGCTGAAAGTAAATTAAACGATAACAAAGTAGATTCATTTATAATTTTAAGTGAATGGTCTGATATGCTATTGCTAAATAAGTTTTATTAAACTTGGAAGAATTTTATTCCCATAAAGGGCGTGGTGGTAATTGGTAAACTAAAATTTTAACAATTTTTTAATAATGTACATAGAATATCTATCCAATTAGTACTAACTATTATTATTGAATATTACTAACTCTTCATGCATAAAATATCTATCCAATTAGTAAAGGCCAAATAGATAAAAGATTTAACATACCTCTTCACCAATGAAAGTTGTAGTTAATTTGGAACAGTCTTTTACTCTGAACTCTTCCAAAGCTGGACAACATGCATCATATTTTTCTAGAAAAAAGCTTACTAGCTTCGCAAGTCCTTCTAGATGTAATTTCTTCAATTTTGAAAGCACGACGTTCTTATGATCTCCTCCACCTACATACTCTTCTCTTTCATGATCCAAATAAAATACTTGTTCCAAATTCTCACAATCTTGTACTACAAGTAATTCCAATTGACCCAATCTCTCAGCAAGAGTAAATGAAAAGATATGTTTCAGCTTTTTGCATCCACTTATTGTTAAAGTGGTTAGATTTTCCCACCTTAGAACATGAGCGGGACCTTTCCATAAGCCTTTTAGTTCTTTCAGATTATGCAAAGACAAACTCTCTAATTTTGGAAGTAATAATTCATGATGTTGTCTTTCAATGATTAGATCTTCCACCTGAAATACAACTTTTGCTCCACAATTTTTAATGTGTAACACTTCCAAATTTTTGAAGAAGACACGTCTTAATCCAGAGAGCTCTTTTTCAATAAACTGATGATTACAATTGTCCACCCTTAGATCACACAATTTCTGAGGAAAACAAATCACTTTGATCTTATCAAAATTTATTAGATCCATGATTATAACAATTATGCAAATCTATGTTTCTTTATAGTAAAATGAAACAATAATAACAATAATAAAAGTTGTAAGTAATAAAATATGACTTATATGAACGACACGTCAACAACATCTATATAATCTAGTAGACATCATGTACAAACATAATTTGATTACGAAAAAATATAATAAACATTGATTTGTGAACGTTGATTACACTAGTTTATATAATACTAATAAAGATTATAATACATTAAACATGAGGCAGAGGTTGAACCAAAAATTTATTGAATATAATAAGGTAAAAAAGGAATCCAATTAGGCCACTACAATTATGAATAAAGTTGCCATTACATTTATCAATCGGGCCCATTGTGACTAATCAGGAAGATCCAAAATTAATTTAATTAAAATAATAAAGCAAAAATAATCTTGGGCACTTGTTATTTGTCCTTTAAGATGGATTATGGGTTGTGACAGAGTCGGGTTGGGCCCATGGGCCACTGTAGCCCATGAGAAGTCGTGTGGAAAATGGTGATTATGTTTCTTGTGTCAATTTGTTATTATATTTTTAAATACTGAATGTTAATGGCAAGGTACATCTTTAATTTAATTTAATTTAATAATAATAATAACACTTTTACTTCAAAAAAATTTATTGTTAAACTTCAAAATTTAACAATAATTTTAACTCTAATTAACAAAAAGTTAATTAGAATTAAATTTAAATTTATATAAGGGTAAAGTAATTGTATAAATTTAAATTAGTTCTTTTTAAAAAATAATATAAAATTACTCACAAAGTATACAAAAATTAAAAATTAAAAAGCAATAAAATCATTAGGGCCCTTGAGACTTAACAATCTCTCAGGGGTTGAATAAAATTAATGCCAATTATATTGAAAAATTATATCATAATTGTTAGAAATTCTAAAATAATGTATGGCTAAATGAACCATCTAAAGGTCTAATAGATAAAGATTTTACTATTATGATATAATTTTTCATTGTTGATATCTCACTTAAGTACTATCTATTTTAATATTGGTCAAATTCAAGTATGTTCGCCATTTTAGGCCAAAAAAAAAAAAATTGTGACAATAATTTGTATTGAGATAAAAATAAAAATTGAAAACATACCTCCAAAGCTGGCAGAGTTGAATGATTATTTTCTGGAAAGAATCTGGTAAGCTTTGGAAGGTTGTAAAGCCATAGCTTTTTTAAATTAGGCAACTTGATGTCCTTTCCTTCCTTTGCAATTTCATTTTCTTCTTTTCCATGAAATACTTGCTTCAACTCTGTTGCATCTTTTATTTCAAGATTTTTAAGTTGTATAAGACCTGCTGCAACAAACACCGGAAAAACATATTCCAATCTCTTGCATTTGTAAATATGGAGATCTTCTAATTTCGACAACATTTTCTCTCCCCTGCCATTATCACCCTCTTCTATCTTGATCAAGAACTCCAAACTCTCACATTCAAATACACAGAGTGATTTCAACTGCCCCAAACTCTGGGCAATTGATAAAGTGAAAAGATAAGCCAAGCTTTTGCACCCTTGCACATAAACATCTGTAAGACTTTGGAAGTTTACAATATGAATGGACATGGGCCCCTTCCATATAAACTGCAATTCTGGTAACGATACCAACTCTAACTTTGCTAAACTTGGATGCAACATAGAATTTTCTTCCCCCACTTGGGATGCATCTATCATGCATTTCAAGTCTTCACAACCTGTTACTCGTTTCAAACTAAGATATTCTACACTATGATATAGTGCTTTAAATAATGCAGTCAATAAGGTTGCATCAATATCAGCAATTACTAAAGCTTTTGATGATTCTGAAATTTCATGAATACTTACGTTCACACGAATTTCATACCTTGAAAGTTCGGAGAAAGCAAAGTCTTTCGGAAGGCATTTTGAATTTATTTTCAAATACAGAACAGCCAAGCAAGGTAGATCATTTACCTCTGAAAGCCTAGCATTGCCTGTTTCTATACTCTTCTCTTCAACCTCCGATTCTTCAAAGATGTCCTCCATGTATAACTCTTCTAATTGAGAAAAGCTTCGTATCAAATTGGAAGGAATTCTTTTTAGCTCAAAACACCCACGTAAATCCAACATTCTTAGTTCCTTAAGTTCACTCAATTCTAGTGGTAATTCGTCAAAACGAGAACCTCTAAAGCTAAGAATCTCAAGTTTTTTCAACTTGGCAAGGAAAGAAATGTCCCTCAAATTACAATTAGATAACTCTAGAGTCTTGAGATTTGTCAAGAATTGAAGTGATTTCAGTGAAAGGTCTGCAGATCTTAAACTTACAACTTCTAGTGCTTTCATCTCTTCGAAACATTCATCTGAAACTTTCAACGCCTTAGACATGTCATAGCCATAGAGTCGAAATGATAGCCCTTGTCTTTCATCCCCCAATAGCAATATTTTAAGCTTAGGACATACCAGAGTAACAGAGAGCTCTTTTAGTTTGTTTTTCAACAGGGAGATTGCTGTATATTGTTTCCAACCTTTCTCCCTTGTCAACTGCGTCAAATCTATGCCAATCTTGCTCATGAATATATTCTCCCCCTTTGATGTTATCCATAGACAAACATCACGAACTATATCATGCATTCTCACAAATTCTTTTCTATAAGCATCTAATAGCAAACCCAAATCCTTCAGGGTTTCAACCATTGAATGTAAGGCCCTTCTTGCTTCTTCAATGGATGAAACATCTTTATATAAATCTAACCCTACTCCTATTCTAACCAAATCCTCCAAAGGAATTGCAAAATCCTCAGGAAATAGTGAACACATCAAAAAACAGAATTTAATTTCATCTGTCTTCAAATAATCATAACTCCACTTAAGAATGGCATAGACACCGCTTTGTTCACTATTAACATGCCTTATATCCTCCAGTTTTGACTTTTTCAATTTTTCACACACAAATTTCCATGTTTCAGTATCCTTCTTTCCTCTCAAGTGACTTCCGATGGTTACAAGTGCTAAAGGCAAACCATCACATTCTCTAGCAATTTCAATAGCCAAAGTATTCAAGCTGTCAAAGTCATCATCTATAAGTGCTTGCCTTTTGAGTAAAGCCACTCCTTCGTCTTCCTCTAAAACATTTAGAGGAATTAATGATTGATACTCCCTATCACTGTATACTTTTTTGTTGCGAGTTGTCAGAAGTATTTTGCAACCTTTGCTCAATGGAACACCTATTCTGTCTTTGAAATCGAATTCTTCCCAAACATCATCCAAGATTATAAGGTTATTATTAGACTTTGACAATCTAGAAGACAATCTCTTAGCTCTTCCCTCTTCAGTTTTCTCCGTAAGGTCCAAATTTAGCAGGTCAGCTAGCTGATCTTGAATATTCATGAAGTTCGGAGTTTGAGATACGGTAACCATCACAACCTCCTTAAAGAGGCTCTCTTCAGTGACCTTTTTACTCACTGCTTTTGCTAAAGTTGTTTTACCCACACCGCCCATCCCACACAATATAACCATATGGGTGCCATCATTTTTAAGTGCCTCCATAATCTTATCAAAAGCATCCTTCGTAGACCGGCAACATTCAAAATCTTTAGGTGCTGAAGGTTCACCTGATAAGAGCACGACCCCCCACGCCTTCAAATCGGCCTCTATTTATAATTTCCTTCAACCGAATGTGCGTCTTTGTTGCTTTCCTACCCAACTGATGTCGAGAGCCCCAATTAGGACACCACCCATTAAAACAATTCTTCAACTGATTGACTTCTATTTCTTTTTTCAACATCTCAACCTCTTCCAAGATTTTGCTTGTATCATTTAGCCAGTCTAGTACAGTTTTAAAAATTTCTTCATCTTTTTTTGTGGCTGCTTCAACACGTTTCTCGATGTCTACTTTTGCCAATAGCATTTGTTTTTCTGCTTCCGAAAGATCTTCAACAATTTTGTTGAAACGAAATAAATAACGAGCGTGGTTTATGGAAGGCTCCACCAGGTATTCTCCAACCTTTGATACAATAGCAGTTACAATCTCCATCAATATATCTGTTATCAAATAGAAACTATATCAGCATAAAATAAGCAAACAAAAATTCACCAGCACGTGTAAAATGAAATTATAGAGAGATGAATTCTTAAAATCAATCTGTCTAAAACAGTTCCAATAACATCTGTTTTAGTTTTTGAACAATTTATTACTTACTTTAAAACACTATGGTAGATATATTCCCAGTCCCTGAAAATATCTTCAATAAGCTATTTTATTTATTTATTTTAGAAATAAAATACATCATATGATGCTACTACTGATCTTACACTTTTTCCTTGTAACATTGAACCATGTAACATAATTGTGATTAGTGAACAGGTAAACTTCTAATGTTTCATGATTATTTGTTTGTTGCTACTACTGTTTTATTTGTTTGCTGTAGAAAAGAAAATGTATCATAAAATGTTGTGAGACGTCCTAGACATTATAAATATGTGTTAAATCGTAGGCAGAAACGTGGTAATAGAAATTGAGGGATTGGTGGTCCGAAGAACTGTATGGGAAGGTGTGAAGGTAATTTCTTTAGCACACCCAGTAGCCAGGCCTAGGGCCAGTGGGAGGCAAGGGAAATTTAATGGCCAATAGTAGTGCAATTGAGCCTCTAGTGGGAACAGAGGATGTTTTGTGACAGTGTGACAGGTACCATGAAGAGGTGGGGCGCAACTTCAGTCTGTTGTTAATGTAGACCATTTGGACATATTTCAGAGGGCTGTCCTGTAGGGCGAATTGGGACAGCCTTATATTTAGAACCGAGTATACACCATCACCCAACAAGAGGCCCAGACCATAACAAAGGAGGTAACTTTTTAGGAATTCAGGAATGCCAAAGTCAATGTTTTGTGGAAAGCACCAACCAACTCCCTCTTGTCCCGGGGAAAAAAAATGTGAGTTTCAAATTTTTGTTTGGGGTATTTTGCAAGAAAAGCTGATGTGGTAGGGTCATGGAAGAATAAGAGAATCAGTGGGGTAGTTTCACAATTTTAGAAAATTGTTTTACATATAGGTGGGCTGGGCTGTTCACCCAAGTGGAGAAGAATCGAGAAGAAAGAAAAGACAGGAGAGGAAGAAGAAAAGAAGGGAGAGAGATGAAACCGAGAGGAGAGAGAGAAGAGTAGAGAGCGATGAAGGTTGCTGGAAAAGTGGCCGTCCTTCGGTGATGGGAATGAGTAGAGGAGGATTAAGCATGTGGGAGGTGAGTAAAGCTTGAGATTTCCCTCTTTGATGATTATTGATTAATTTGATTTGTGTTGTTTATGAATGAATAAAATGGTATGAGATTAAACTGAAAAGGTAAGATTAATTGTAATAATGTTATGTGGATAGAACATATATGGTTTTTGACTGAAGCTGAATTTTGGATATGTTGTTGTAGACTTCTTGAGGAGTGATTAGAAATTTGTTTCACTCAAAAACTCGAAGTATTGGATTTCTATGGCTTTTTAAAGTTTGCCCTGCAATTCTGGAATTTGGGTTTCCTGCAGAACCAGTATTTTAGTAAATGATTTGATGCATCTATTCTTATCCAAATTTGATGATTTTAAATTCTGGTGAATCCTGTAGGTGTCTAGTTTAATTCTGGAGATTTTCGTAAGGTTTCGATTAAAGGTCAAATTGTTATAAATTTTACAAGTCAGTAACCTCAATTCTGGAAGCAGTTTGCAGTTTTGAAAAGGTTGAAAGGAAATTCTGTTTTAAATGGTTATGGACTCTAGAATGGCTTGGATAATTTACTGGAACCTCATATGTGTATCTTGAATGCCCCATTAAAATTATGGCTTAAATTGATGAATGAAATTTTTATGAAAAATCCTGGAGTGATCAGTGTTCGGTTATGAGACAGTTTTTGTTAAACGATGTTAAGTTAATCTTTTGGTGTTTAAGATGTCCAATGAATTTAATTTTGAAGTGTTACCATAGGGAGATCTTTGCATGGAGAGGTCATTGGATTTGGGATAAAGGAAGACAAGCGCAGACATCGTTAGAGGATTCCAATCCTTTCTTTGGATCAAGAATTTAGCTTCAAAAGGTGAGTGGATAAACCAAAATTTCCTTGCTAAAAGTCTGATTTTCTGCTGGATGTAATGAGTGGAAGCTTATTGTGGCTTGATGTGTGTTTTGGTGATGCAAAAAAAAATGCATTCTTGCTTGGTGGGTACTTTAGTAGACTTGAAGATTTTATGTTTGTAACTTAATGATGAATTTATGTGTTTATATATTTTGGATACTGAATAATGAGCTTGATTTGGAATTGATTGTGATTGGAAACAAATCCAGCCAATTAGTGGGACTGGTTTGCTTGATTTGCAATTGGGAGTGTTAGATATTAAATGAAAATGGTATGGGTTGCTTTAGGAGGTTGTGGATTATGTTGATGAATTGGCTTGGCCCAAATTTAAGAAGTTGTGAGTAATTGGTGTTTTGGGTTGGCTTTATAATTATGAAATATTGGGCTTATTTATATTTGGGGGGCTTAAGGCCCAAATTTCTTTGCTTTGGGTTAGTATTTGATTGTAACTGGTGGAAGGATTCCCAAGGGGGCAAACTGTCAGTTTTTCGATTATTGGAGTACAGGCAGGGGGCTAATTGTAATGTTTGAAACCTTTGGGACAAAAAAAAGGACAAATATAAGGTGTAAATTGATATTTTATAAGTTGGTATACTTCAGAATATTATACTCATATTTACATGATGGTTTTATTAAGAAATATATGCCACCCATATTCGAACACTTGCATGAAGGCCTGTAATATTATTGAAGGTTGGGAAGTTCGAAGGTGGGATTGTGGAAGTGTTATGTTGACCGAAACCACCTTTGTAGTATTGTCCCCCTCCAGACATCAGCTAGTATTTATATTTGGCCTCATGCGCACAATGAGGTGGTCTGTACTACCGCATTGTGGTAGCATCCTATCGGGACACAGTACGGACGCCTGACGAGCTCCAAGTGGGATTATAACAGGCAAGTATTGGCCTGAGTGGGATTATGACACCCAGTGGGTATTGGCTTGGGTGGGATTTGATGAGACTATTGGGCGGTTATTGGCTTGAGTGGGATATGATTAGCCCCATGCACGTATTGAGATGACCTATACTTCCAAACGATGACGATCTATACCATCCTATCGGGACAGGTTGGGTGCCTGACGAGCTCCAGGTGGGATTACACCCCGAGGATAGACCTTGGGAGAGATTTGACGGATTACACTAGGCGGGTATTAGCCTAGTTGAGCAGCTAGTTGGTTGTCTATATTAGGGACCTCGGGTACTAGTGTGGTAGTGGTGGTGGTGCTGGTTGCATTAACTGAATGAGTGGAACTTGTGAACATCTAGCAGGCATAGGTTGGGATGAAATTTATGAATATCCAACAGGTATAGATTGGGTGGAAATTGTGGACACTTGGCGAGCATTGGCGTGAGCTATAGTGGGTTTTGTGTCGGGAAATGCTTCCTCAACTTTGATGATGGTGTATCGGTTTTCGTGAAAATAATATGATGATCCATGGTAATTGGAAAGTTTGTACAAGGATGCAAATTACCTTCTTGGGCATGAGTGGATATGAATCAAGGAAATTATATAAGAAAAGTGTGGTTTCGTTAAGGGAATAGTTATGTGTTATGTGAAACGCAAGTTTTGCTCATGCAGGTTTAAGGTTGAAAGTTATTTTCATTTATAAATTGCATTTGGTTGGCTGACAGACATATGTCCATTAGCATGATGTTTATACACATTAGAAGCACTCTGATACATTTCTTCTGTAAACCGTTTTCTAAGATTTACATTTTCATAACTATGTTTTGTGTTACACTATTGTCATTAAAGTTTTTATGAATGGAATTGGTAAATTGTTTTTGAAAAAAAAAAAAAAAAATCACGCTCCTCTTGGGATCGTGAGTCTCTCGTAGTGTTCGGATTCAACGGGATAAGGAATACTTGGGAAGGGGTGTGACAATAAATCCTTGTGAGTATGGTTTGATTAATTTTGCCCTTTTGGAATAGATTAATGCTAGGTAATTAGCATAAAAAATCTCATCATATTCAACGAGTGAAGTATGACAACCTTATACTGTGTTATTTGTATTTTGGATTAATAATAATTATTTAGATAAGATAAACAAATAATTAGTCATGTTACTATTTTCTATGCTATATAAAATTAAAAAAACAAAATAACAGAAAATTTATTTACCTTGCTTAAAATCCAATGATATTTTTGTGAAATATCAAGCTTTGAGTAACTACCAACAAAGCGCAAGCACTGGTTTTGACTAGACCTTTATCTGAAAGAGGTAAGACAAGGAAATAAATAAAATTTGAAGTAATTAAATATAAATTAATGTTAAAAGAGGAAAAACTATGAAGCATTTTTTATCATTCTTTTAAATAATTTAATTATAAAAAAAGGAAATTTTTTTTTTATTATTTTGTTCTTGATTTAAAAACAAACAAAGTTAGTTCAAACTCGAGTATGTATTTCATTGTAAGTATTAGTGAATATTCTTGAAGTCCCGTTAATGTTTGCTAAATTTCCACCCCAAGAAATAAAATCACATCTAACCTTACTAATATTAAAATTTTTATTTTTAAATGACATAAGATATATATACATACACAGTTAAATCTCAATAAATTAATATCATTGGGATCATAAAAATTTATTAACAAATCAATATATTAAGTAATCGAATAAATTAATAAATTATTACATTATTGAGACACTTACTTTTTCTTTTTCCAAAACATTGAACTTAATGCATTACATATTATGTATAGTTAATGTGGTATATGGAATAACTCATAGTTAATGCACTTAAAACAACAATCACATTATATAATTTTCTCTTGCAATACGAGAACACTACACCAGTGGTTCTTAGTGCACTAAAAAAAGTTAGAGATGAAATCCAAGAAGACATCAATTTTAAGAGGAAACAAGTAACATTGGACTCATTTTATAAAAGGCCTCCTATATAAGTCATGCATATATATAATGTTAATGTATAAGGAGATTATTACTTTATATATCAAGTGGCACTTATGTGTGTATGTGTTTTTTTAATGGACTATCTTATAAATTTAGCAAATTATTAATTTACCACATTGGTCCTAAGTCATGACCGGTCAAAAGTATTATTTAATTGAAGTTACTAATTTATCAAGTATTAATTTATCAAGGTTTAACTGTATTTTTTAACCTACACAAAGTTAGCCATCCACCTCCAGTTAAGACATTTTCTTTTAATTTTAAGACAAATATTAAACTATATGATAAATTTTGGTTTCATGATGATGGTCTAAAGCAGAAGTTTTAAATTAGGTCTTCTCCGTTAAGCTACATCCATGGAGATTTCCTTATTATATTTTTGAAAGGTTTTCATTTTAATTCATAGTGTAAATATTCAACATAGAAACATAATTTATCAAAGAATATTTAATTATTATAATAAATGTCAAAAGCATAAGAGAAAAAAAAAAAAAAGACATTTCCTGTACCTTTTTTCTATTGAGAGATATCTTGACATGATAGAAAACTACACACTGTGAAAGAATACTATAACCTGTATTCTGCAAGTGAAACAATAAAAATAAATAGCTAAACAATAAATGATGAATTTTAAA
This sequence comes from Pistacia atlantica, assembly GCA_026229545.1. Lineage (NCBI taxonomy): Eukaryota > Viridiplantae > Streptophyta > Magnoliopsida > Sapindales > Anacardiaceae > Pistacia > Pistacia atlantica. Next base: position 23,917,780 of record CM047905.1, read on the forward strand.
TATTTTATATAATCATACTTGATCAAACTAGAAGATATTATCCTTTTCATAGGGCTAATAACTTACAAGCGCAAGTAAAATATCCTAACAATGGCTACTAATTAGTCAAATATCATAAATTGTTAGGAGTTATAAGCTAAAACTGGGAGACAACAAAGTCAACATTTACCTCTTCTTCTCTAACTATATAAGCTGTTGTGCCTCTTATCTTACATTTTTAACAAAAATCATTTTTCCAAAAACCTAGCTCGCAAGTTTTTTCTCTATTCTTAGCATAAATTGACTTAAATTATGTAAATGTAATAAGAAAACGAAATTTCAACCCTATCCTTGGAATAATGGAGACAACCTATATGCAATATTATTCTAAACAAAAATTTTTGTCTACTTTAACCCATGTGGAAAATTAATTTAGACATGTGGCCACTGACCACACATTCTAAATAAACTTCAGCCAAGCCAATGAAGTTCAAAACATTAATTTTTGTAGTCTTTCTTTAACTTTTTAATGAAATAATTTGTAGTGGTATAATAATGAAGTTTAAAGATGATAAGTATCATACCCAACTGTGATGATGCTATTTGAGCTTGAGAATCTGCGATCACAATTCACAAAGTTTAGCTTTATGAACTAGGATATACATCTAAAGTTAGTATAAAGTTTGTGACTGATACCTTCTAGGTAAGAGAATCTGAAGTAAAATTTCACACTCGGAATGAAGTGTATTTGAGATCTTCGATCAGATCCTTGCAAACTTTAAGTTCATAAAGACGTTAGCAAGTAAATAATAACAAAAAAAACACCAAGCAAAACCAGAAGAGAAGCTAAAGTTGAAACATCATACCGATTGGTGTTCACCTTGAAATGAAACTTCTCTAATATCTGTAAATCTTTGCTTAATCACCTCTATGCTTTTATCAATGGATGACCCACAATGTCTCCAATAACTTGACCTATCAAATGAGAAAAAGATAATTAAGTAAAATATAAGTAAATGTATTATGGAGCCACAAAAGCATTAATGACAAAATAAGTAAAAGAAATTAATTTTGGAAATGAATAAAGATAATAAAGAAAAAAAGCATTCAATTTTATGGGGTATTTACATTTTTTAAGGAGATTAAACAAGAAATTAAAATGAAATTGCCAACCCAAATTCTTGACGGGTAGTAATTAGTCTAAAGTTGAAATAATGAAGTTCAAAACAAATTAATTTTTGTAGTCTTTCTTTAACTTTTTAATGAATTAATTTGTAGTGGTATAATAATGAAGTGTAAAGATGATCAGTATCATACCCAACTGTGATGATGCTATTTGAGCTTGAGAATCTGCGGTTACAATTCACAAAGTTTAGCCTTATGAACTAGGATATATATTTAAAGTTAGTATAAAGTTTGTGACTGATACCTTCTAGGTAAGAGAATCTGAAGTAAAATTTCACACTCAGAATGAAGTGTATTTGAGATCTTCAATCAGATCTTTGCAAACTTTAAGTTCATAAAGACGTTAGCAAGTAAATAATAAAAAAAAAAAAAAAAACCAACTAAAACCAAAAGAGAAGCTGAAATTAAAACATCATACCGATTGGTGCTCTTTTGGAAATGAAACTCCTCTGGAATCTGTAAATCTTTGCATATAAAACCGAGTTGGGAAAGATGTTAGAGAAAATGTAATTTGAAATGCGCGCGAAAACTTAACAAGATTAATCTGCTTTAGATTAATCTGCTTTTATCATTGGACGATATGGCTCAAAGATAATTAAGTAAAATTGCTTTGGACGAAATTATGGTGGAGATATAGTGGGACTGCAATGAATTTCTTATTGACAGAAGAAGACAAACAACTTTCGGTGCTGACAATCTCCAAGACAATTCACAAATTATTTGTACCAGTTGTTAAGTGTTATTAATTTTCAAAAATTATATAATATATCTTTAAATTTTTTGGCTTTTGACTTTTACACATAAATCTTGAAAATAAAATTGATGATAATTTCATAATAGTAATATAAGTTATATTAGATAGGATTTTGTATACTTTACACATATTTTTTGAAAATAAAATGATTATAAAATTAATGTTACATATAGAATTAATTAATATTTTATCCATCTCAAAAGATATTTTGGTACACAAACGATGAAACGAGAGCATTATTTTTGCTCCTACTTCTTTTAGAATTCATAATCTATTAGAATTATTTCATTATTAATCCTCATAAACAATTTTAAAATTTTATTTTCTCAATACTTAGTCTTCTTAGTGAAGAATAAAAATAGTCAGAATATATTGTCTTTTAAAAATGTTGTCTAATGTTATTTAATATGGTCTAGCATATTTTAATTAAACCGTTAAATACTATATCATTAAATCTAGTTTGATTTGGTCTAATCTAGCGTTATATGTTAATAAACAAAATTTTTATTATTTCTTAATTTTATAATTACATATATCCTATAAATAAAAGTTTTGATATTAGAGAAATTAGAATTAATAAAAATGATTATATAGATACAAATCATTTTTTAATGCTATAAGAAAGTAAATCTCTCTTTTTGAAAAAAAAAAAATGAAAAATAAAAACTCAATTATTTTGGGTGGATTGAAGATACTTTCTCAAAATTCATCCTACATCAAACACTTTGTGGTAAATTTAATCATGACTAGTTTATCTTTAATTTTGTATTTATTTTTTTATTTTTCCAACTTTATTTTATTCTACTATCATATCCTAAAAATGAAAAACATGTTTGTTTTAATATTGTTCAAAATTTAATCTTATTCTATTCAACTAAGAATACTTAACAATTATCTTTCTCAATAAAATTTTATAAATTAACAAAAACACTCTCACCCACGCAAGCAACAGTTGCCAGCAAGCAACTGCCGCCAACAATCGTCGTTGATGCCAGAACGACGCACGATTGGCCAAATCTGGTCGATCTTTCGCCAATCTGTCCGTTTCCAATCAAATCTTTCATGGATCTAGCAGAAAACGGTCAGATCTATGACCAAAAATCTGGCCGTTGACCACACATTCTAAATAAACTTCAACCAAGCGAATGAAGTTCAAAGATGAAATAATGAAGCTCAAAACAAATTAATTTTTGTAATATTTCTTTAACTTTTTAATGAAAAAATATGTAATGGTATAATAATGAAGTTCAAAGATGATAAGTATCATACCCAACTATGATGATGTTATTTGAGCTTGTGAATCTGCAGTCACAATTCACAAATTCAGTTTTATAAAGTAGGATATATATCTAAAACCAGTATAAAAGATTGTGATTGATACCTTCTACGTAAGAGAATTTAAAGTAAAATTTCACACTCAGAATGAAGTATAATTGAGATCTTCGATCAAATCCTTGCAAACTTTAAGTTCATTAAAACATTAGCAAGTAAATAATAATAAAGAAGAAGTTAATTAAACTAGCTAAAATCAGAAGAGAAGCTGAAGTTGAAATATCATACTGATGGGTGTTCTCCTATAAATGAAACTCGTCTGGTATCCGGAAATCTTTGCACATAAACTAAGTTGAGGAAGATGAGAGAGATAATGTAATTTGAAATGAGCGTGAAAACTTAAAAGAGTGATATGCTTTTATAAATCCTTCCACATAAAAGTGAGTTGAGGAAGATGAGAGAGATAATGTAATTTGAAATGCACGTGAAAACTTAAAAGACTGATATGCTTTTATCATTGGACGATATGATTCAAAGAAAACTGAGTAAAATTGCTTTGGACGAAATTATGGTGCAGACGTAGTGGGACAGTAACGATTTTCTTTTTGGCAGAAGAAAAAGAAGAAGACAAACAACTTTATAATTTCAATGACCCACCATGTTTGCTGAATTAAAGAGACGTTAAAGAGACGACAAATTTCAGGAGCTACCAAGAAACTCCAGCAGTACTTTATATTGTAAGTGTTCAATGTGCAAAAGGGTCAAGGTCTTGAGATATTGGATTGTCTTTTTAATTATCAAATTTTATGAATGTTGATAACGTGTTTACTTATTATATATTATTAAAATTCATAATAATCTATTAGAATTATTTCATTTTTTTAATAACTAACATGATTTACTACATGACTAAAATTCATAATAATCTATTAGAATTATTCTAATATAGATACAAATCATTTTTAAATGCTATAAGTTAAGAAAGTAAATCTTTCTTTTTAAAAAAAATAAAAAATAAAAACTTAATTATTTTGGGTGGATTGAAGATACATTATCAAAATTCATCTTACATCAAATATTTTAAAATAAATTTAACCAGGATTAGTTTATCTTTAATTTTACATTTATTTTTTTTTTTTCTTTTATCAGAAAAGCTAACTAATTGACTGAAATAATTTAAAGTAATCTGCACATAAAACTGAGTTGAGGATGATGTGAGAGAAAATGTAATTTGAAATACGCGTGAAAAACTTAAAAGACTGACATGCTTTTAAGAATGGATGGCCCACAATGTGTTAATAAAACTAATGTTACGTATAGAAATAATTAATATTTGATATGTCTAAAAGAACTGGACTATTAAATCTAGTATGACTTGGTATGGTCTAAGGTTATACTGTAATAACAAAAAATTTATTGTTTCTTAATATTATAAATAATATTTAACATAATTTTATAGTTACATATATCCTGTAAATAAAAAATTTGGCATTATTAGAGATTGGAATTAATAAAATGATTATATAATTTAAGAAAGTAAATCTCTCTTTTAAAAAAAAGAAAGAAATAAAAACTCTAATTATTTTGAGTGGATTGAAGATACTTCTCAAATTAATCGTGCATTAAATAATCATGATTTTAATGGTGTAGATTGAGAATTTCTGTAAAGCACCTTGGCTATTTCAATGTCAATCATTCATAAATAAAAAGGCGATAGAAACGACTAATGAGTTGTACACATACTATATAATTGACTTATGAGTCAATGAAGAGGAAGCTCTCAGAAGTATCCGTAAACATTGCCAAAATTACTTTTTTAGTCCAGGTTTCATCTCGGATACCCGCCCTCAATTCCAAGCAAGTTTCATCCTGAGTACCCACGTTCGGTTCCAATCAGGTTTTATCCCAGGTACCCATCTTCGGTTCCAAGCAAGTCCTATCTCAAATACCTACCATGGGTTCCCATCTCAGGTTCCGGTTCTATCCGTTACCTATGCTTACCCCTATTATTATCAAACCATAATTCAAAATGAAAAGTAAAATGATTCTTATTATCTAATAATAACATCGAGCAATACTACATCAACAACTTTTTCTCACAAACTTTATTTTATAACTTTGATGTAATAGTTTATAATTTATATATAGGACCTATACATGACCCATATGAGACTCATTATGAAGTGATCAATTGCGAGTTATCATGTTAGAATTATGAGAAAAAATTTATAAAAAATAGTTATTAATGTAGTATTATTCTAACGACATTTGATATTATTTTGGTCTTTAACAAATCCATCAATCACCGTGAATATTACCTTTTAAAAAAATAAAAAATATGTTGAAAGATGATATAATAATGACATCTGATTTGTAATGGTACCATAAATATTGTGTTTGGGATAAGTGTATAATCCTACTGTCCCAAAATAGGATCTTCTCATCTTGCAAGGGCAGTCTTTTGTCTTCACTCATTAGCCTCATCTTTATGATCATTTTACTATCTAAAGTTTTCTGTAGCCGGCCAAGCTCATGCAATTTGTTTTAACCTTTTTTTTTAATGTATTTATATTAAGTGAGCTGTTGATACAAATTAATTTTCACAGACTATCGAGTTTAATTTAAAACTATGTAATCGTTTTAAAATGCATCAGTTTCTATTAAAAGAATTATTCATTTATATTCTTTTAAAATGTTTGTTTCTTTTTTTCTTTACTTTTTAAATTTCCAATTAAAGTTCTTAATTATTTTTTGTACAAGTTTTAATTTTAATTCAATATTCTAAACATATTAAATATAAAACAATATGATTTTATGTGCTAAACAAAAGACAATATTAATTTATATTTGGTGCAGTATTATCTCATTAAATGCACTGAAACACTAAATCCGAGATATATATTTTCAATGATGCAGTTTTCAAAACAACATAAAACGTCGTGCAAGCAGGTCTGTGTACATTGTTCGATTCTCGAGGTGGTGCTGTGATTGTAAAGGCATTTATATTTATCGACGATGAGAGTGAGACTATTCATATTTGTTTTTGAATTTATTTTTCAGAAGTCGATTTATAAAACAATATATATATACTCTTAATCAATTAATCCTAATTACATGGGTACTTTTAGATGTATTATAATTTAAAAATAAATAAATAAATTGCATGTATCACTACAAAGCTAATAACATTGTAATCGTCATGCTTGGCTAATTATCCCAAGTCAATTTATTGGTTTGAGCTCAAACACACGAGATTTGAGTGATCTGATATTTTCTATGCCAGATTGCCAATTTACTTAACATATGGATTAAATAGCTGCATGCCTTGATCAAGGTATTAATTTAATTAATATGCATTATACTTTTCATTTTTTTTTAAACTACATAATAAACTGATTATTCACAACCAATAATATTACAAGAATTTTTTTGTAGACACTAATTTGATTTAGGATAAAGGGGGCGTTTAGTTGGTAGTAATGTCAGATTATTGGGTAATGTCATCTTATATTACTTGATTACCACATTTGGTTGTCAAGTAATATAAAATTCCGGTAATCTTCAAATATCAATAGTAGTTACTATTGGTAATATTAGAGGTAATCTGATTACTTTCATTTTCTTAGGCATTCTGAGATTACCAGGGTTATCTTTTTTTGTTACAATTTTATCCATTATTAATAAAAATTTTGGATAATAATGCCCTCATTTTAAAATGAATTTACATTAATATCCTATTTCAATTTTACCCTTGTTTAACTAAAATTTTGGACAATAATGTCCTTGTATTTAAAACAATTTACAGACCACTGCCACTCAGCGACCACCACCACTGCCACCCAGCCATCACCGCCGATAACAGGCCAACCACCAGGGACCACCACCGGAAAATCGTCGGAGTCCCTAAGGAAGAAGAAAATTCGATGAGAGGCTCCGGGGAGCTTCGTTATGGCCGTTTTCGGCCATATTGATGGCCGAAAACGACCATATCGGGAGCCGATCGCGGATCGCCATTTTCGGCCAGATCCCTGGCCATTATCGGCCAGATCTGGTCCAGACCTGGCCAATAATGGCCAAGGATCTGGCCGGAAATGGCCAGAATAGATCTGGCCATTTCCGTCCGGATCTGGCCTGATATGGCCGTTTTCGGCCATCAATATGGCCGGATACGGCCATAACGAAGCCTTCCAGAGCCTCCCACAGAATTTTCTTCCTTTTTAGGGGCTCCGACGATTTTCTAGCGGTGGTTCGCGGTGGCGGTAGGCGGCGGCAGGAGGTAGGGGTGATTTCATCATAAATTAAAGTTTTTTATGAGCGGGGGTGTGAGAGCTAAATCTGAAATATTGGGGGTTAAAAGAAATTATTCAAAAATTAATAATAAAAATAATATTATATTAATATTTAAAAGAGGGTCAATTTAGTAATTTAAATAATATACCCACCAATTTATTCTCATAACCAAACATATTAATATAACATACCCACTAACTAACCAAACATATTTTCTTAAAGATTCCCAGTAATCTTCCAAAGTAATATATCTTTCCAGTAATCTAACATTTCCAGTAATTTAACATTCCTGAACTAAACGCCCCAAAGGACATTTACCCACTCCCTAGATTCATAAATCGCAAATTCTTACCCAATTTTAAACTTTGTTAAGATAAATTTTGTTTTGACTAGTTAAATACCCTTTTTAACCCTTTTTATAATAATGGGTAAATAGATAAATTACTTTCTAACTCTCAAATTAATAGATTTAGCAAAATAATTATTTTTCTTTTAAATTTATTTCAATAACACACTTTTCTTCAGCATTCCTCTCTCTGTTCCTCTTCTCTGTAGCGGTTAGATATGGCCGTCGGGATCTTCTCCACCTCTTTCTCTCTCCCTCTCTTTCTTCTTATCTCTTCTCCACCTCTTTCTCTCTTCTCTTCTCTCTCTCTTTCTTCTTTCCTCTTCTTCACAACGGCCATATCTCGACAACTGGATATGGCCATCGACACCTCTTTCTCTCTTCTCTTTTCTCTTTCTCCTTTCCTCTTCTCTATAGTGACCAAATCTGGCCGCCAATGGTGTTGGTGTTGGTGGTGATGGTGGAGGAGTTGGAGCCTTGGAGGCAGAGAGGAAGGGTTGGGTTGTAAGAAATTTTGAGATGTGGATGGTTGTTTAAGAAATTTTGAGATGTGGACGGTTGTTTTGAAATTGCACTAATTTAGGGGAGAGAGAGAGAGATTAGAGTTTACGATTTTTTTTTTTATAAAAAGACCTAAGTACCATTTAACTGTTAAATTTAACATTTCAAATTTTAAACTGGGTGAGAATTTGCAATTTATGGGAACCGTAAATTTGTCAAACCTTAGGTGGGTAAAGGTATTTGAATGATAAAAGCA
>CM047905.1:23926462-23966814 GCA_026229545.1 Pistacia atlantica
AGAATTTATGATACAACAACTCACATATACCACATGATCATCCAAGAAGTAAATATTTCATGTCATTTATGCACATCATAAATTCAGTAATTTGTTATACAAATGACGTGATACGACTTGTATTCTAAGTTTTTTCAACCAACTATTCTTACAAAACTCTCTGACACAATCACGAAAGCTTAAAGCAAGAGAAAATATAACCAAGAAAGAGTTATCACCAGAAAAACCAGAAGCAAAAATGAGTTCCAACTACTGATTTTGCAAAGCGGCTGTTGGATCGAGATGGTCGGTTCTCAATCACAGTTCTTGTCATCATGAAAACAATTGATGGCTCTTCTGATCACACTTGATCACTTCCAGCTTTTGATACTCAAATAAGGTTTATTAATCTTCCTTATGTAGACCCTCCTTCACTGCAAAAATCTAAAGTTTACAGAGAAAAACTTTTGACTGATCATAGAGGGAGTTACAAACCTTATGTTAAAGAAGCTATTATTAAGAATGTTCTTTCAAACACTAACTCAGCTCCACTTGCTGGGTTGGTGTTTGATATGTTTTGTTCATCAATTGTAGATGTGGGAAATGAACTCGGTGTTCCTTCTTATTTGTTCTTCACTTGTAATGCAGATTTTCTTGGTCTCATGTTGTACCTTCCAGGTCGAGATGATGAAGTTGGAAGAGAATTTGAAGAGTCTAATTCTGATTATATAATTCCTGGTTATGTTAATCCAATTCCTAGCCGAAATTTTCCTTTGTTTTTGTTTAACAAGTATGGTGGTTATGATACATTTATGAAGCATGGAAGAAGATTCAAGGAGACCAAAGGGATTATTGTCAACACTTACACAGAGCTGGAGGCTCATGCTGTTAAGTGCTGGAGGCTCATGCTGTTAAGTGTTCGTTGAATGATTTTGAAGACGATAATTTACCTCCTGTTTACACAGTTGGACTGCTTATTGATGTGAAGGGGGAGAGTGATAAGTTATGTTTCAATGATGATTCAGAGAGAGATGAGATCATGAAATGGCTTGATGATCAACCTGATTAATCAGTTCTTTTCTTGTGCTTTGGAGGCCTGGGGAGCTTTGATGAAGAGAATATAAAAGAAATAGCACTCGGGCTGGAGCAATGTGATTACAAATTCTTGTGGTCTTTATGCAAGTCGCCACCAAAGGATAAATTTGAAGGGCCTAGTGATTACAAAGGTGATCTCCAGGAAGTATTGCCAAATGGGTTCCTGGAGAAAACAAATAAGACTGGTTTGGTATGTGGAATTCAGTAGGTGTTGGCCCGTAAATCAGTAGGAGCATTTGTGTCAGATTGTGGGTGGAATTCAATCTTGGAGAGCTTGTGGTTTGGAGTTCCAATTGCAACATGGCCTATGTATGCAAAGCAACAGCTTAATGCATTCCAAATGGCAAAAGATTTGGAACTGGCTATGGAGTTGATATTGGATTATAGAAATACTATTTTATTTCAGTGTGATCAAATCTTGTTTCTTGTTGCTTCTACTGAATAACTGGAAACGAGAAAGATTGTAAGTTTCATGTTGGGGTTAGTGTCCATGCCTCAAAGGGCACAAACTTTCTTCAGTGCTCAATCAAATTCTGTTCAAAATTGCGCCACTGCCATGTGATTAACTTGCTGGAACTAAGGACATTTGTCGTGTATGCTAATGAAGTGAAAATATAAATTATTCATAAATTTGTTCTCAAATAAAATGTGTCATGGATGACGATAATAAGGTGAGGAAGTGAAAATTGTTGCCATTTTACAAATTATATAGACCCTTTAAAACTGATTACAGGATTGACTTAACCCGATTAGAGATAAAATCGAATAAGACAAATACATTTGCATGATTGAATAAGACAAGTACATTTACATGATTCGGCAAGAAATGCCGTGACAACATGCAAGCTTGATTGGGTTAGGATTGATAATATAATAAGTAGAAAATAATTTACATATTTGAATATTAAGTAAATAACACTATAAAAGACAGGACAAAGAAGAAGAAATATACTTTCTTATCTTCTGATCTCTCATCACAACAGCCACAACCAAAAATGAAGAAAGTTGATCTTGTCTTCATCCCTGGACCAGGCGCAGGCCACCTAGTTCCCTATATTGAGTTTGCAAAGCACTTGTTGGATCGAGATGATTGTTTCTCAGTGACTGTTCTTCTCATGGATTCTCCTTTTGGCCCCCCTCCTTCAGTTGTACACACCAAATCACTTGCAGAATCTAATACTTCAATAAGGTTCATCAATCTTTCTCCTCCTGTTGACTACTGTCCTTCACAAGAGGTTCATAAATCCTTTGAAAAGTTTATGACTAAGTATATAGATTGTCATAGAGCTTGTGTTAAAGAAGCTATTGTCAAGCATGTGCTTTCAGTTCTAACTCAAGCTCCACTTGCTGGATTGGTAGTTGATTTCTCTTGTACATCAATGATAGATGTGGGAAATGAACTTGATGTTCCTTCTTATTTGTTCTCCCCTTCTAGTGCAGCTGCTGTTGGTCTCTTGTTGTACCTGGATCGAGTTGGAAGAGAAATTGAAGAGTTTGACGGTGATTTGGTGATCCCTAGTTATGTTAATCCAGTTCCAAACAGTGGTCTGCCTGACGTTTTGTTGAACAAGCATGGTGGCTACACTACATTTATGAACCATGGAAGAAGATTCAAGGAGACCAAAGGGATTATTGTCAACACATTTGAGGAGCTGGAATCTCATGCTGTTAAGTCTTTGAAGAATGATTTTGATCATATGCCACCTATTTACACAGTTGGACCAATGATTGATCTCAAGAATGAGAGTGACAAGTTAGTTCTAGATGTGACAGAAAGAGATAAGATCCTGAAATGGCTTGATAATCAACCTGATTCATCAGTTGTTTTCTTGTGCTTTGGAAGCCAGGGGAGCTTTGGATAAGAGCAATCGAAACAAATTGCAGTCGGATTGGAGCAAAGTGGGGTGAGGTTCTTGTGGTCAATACGGAAGCCACCACCAAAGGATAAAGTTAGAAGGCCTAATGATTACAAAAGTGATCATCTCCAGGAGGTTTTGCCAAATGGGTTCTTGGAAAGAACAAAGAAGATTGGTTTGGTTTGTGGATGGGCGCCACAAAAGGCGGTGTTGACTCATAAATCAGTAGGGGGATTTGTGTCACATTGTGGGTGGAATTCAATCTTGGAAAGCTTGTGGTTTGGTGTTCCAACTGTGACATGGCCTATGTATGCTGAGCAATAGATTAATGCATTCCAAATGGTTAGAGATTTGGGATTGGGTGTGGAGTTGAGATTAGATTATGGGATCATGAATGGGGAAGTTGTGGTCGCAGATGAGATAGCAAGAGCTATCAAATGTGTGATGAAGAGTGATAATGAGGTGAGGAAGAGGGTTAAAGAGAAGAGTGAAAAGAGCAGATTAGCAGTAATGGAGGGTGGATCTTCATATGCTGCATTTGGAGACTTGATTGATCGTATATTAAGAAACAAAGCCATGAAAGAAACATAGTCTTGTTTATTCATATTTTATCCATTTTCCTTAAAGAGTTTCAAGTTTGAAAGTTCTCCATGAAATATTTTTGTCTACTATTGTTTCATTTTCTATGTAGTTAATGAAGCTTCTTGTACTTAATTTTAGATTTTTACTCAATTTATGTTGAGTTGATTTTAACTTTTATGTTTGTGACTTCACATAACTATAAGATGGGTAAACAAATAAATTTAGCTTGGTTATCCCAACTAAAAGTTTACCATCTTAGGAAAAAAAAAATTATATATATAAACACGTGAAACAGAATCTTTAAAACTAAGAAGAATTCAAATCATGAGAAGGTGATATAAATATTTCAATGGGATAGTAACTCTGAACTCTCAAAGTTTTTCTGATATTATAAGTCTCTAAGGTATACATATTTCGATGATCAACCTGATTTATCAGTAGTTGTCTTCTGCTTTGGAGGCGTGGGGAGCTTTGATAAAGAGCAAGTGAAAGAAATAACACTTGGCCTGGAGCAAAGGGGGCATAGATTCTTGTGGTCATTACGGAAGCCACCACTAAAAAATAAATATGAAGGGCCTAGTGATTACAAAGGTGATGTCCAGAGGTGTTGCCAAAAGGGTTTTTGGAGAGGACAAATGAGACTGGTTTGGTGAGTGGATGGACCACACAAAACGAGGTGTTGTCTCATAAATCAGTAGGAGGATTTGTTTCACATTGTGGGTGGAATTCAGGCTTGGGGAGCCTCTGGCTTGGTGTTCCAATGGCAAAATGGTCAATGTATTCTGAGCAACAGATGAATGCATTCCAAATGGTGAAAATTTTTGGAGTGGCTGTGGAGTTGAGATTGGATTATAGAAATATTAGTGGAGAAGTTGTGTCAGCAGATGAGATAGCAAGAGCTATAAAATGTGTGATGGAGAATGATAATGAAGCGAGGAAGAAGGTCAAAGAAGAGATTGAAAAGAGCTATAAAATGTGTCAGCAGTAATGAATGGTGGATCTTCATTTGCTGCATGTGGATGCTTGATTGAGGATGTATTAGGAAACATGTCATGAAGAAGAGAATATATGTTTAGTGAAATATTATATGTACTATTAAAAAGATTTTCATTCTCTAAATAAGTCTGAGGATATATGGTATTAGCTTTAAGATAAGTTAGAATAGTAATATTAATTGCAGAAACAACAGCACTAGAGTTACCATGTAGCATTATGCAATTATTGGGGATCAATCAACTTCATTCATAAGATTGAGAAGAATAGATGAACTCAATTAAACATGTCATGAAGAAGAGGATATATCTTACATTCCCTTTTATAGTTTTTAAAAGGATAACTGAAAAATAGCTTACAACAACACTTACAAGAAGTTACAGAATAATAAAAACTGAAAATAACTTCATTTGGTTTTCTCTAAAACTGAAACTCTAAACCATGCCTCGGCACAGTGCCTAGGCATCAAGCATTCTGGAATTTTAGTTCCAGCTTCTTCCTTGTGTGCGACGGCATGCGTCCCTTCTACTTGCGTGCTGTGAGCCCTTCTACCAAAACGTGTTCATTATTTAACAGATACTTCCTTATTGCTCAGAAACTATTGGCCTAATAACACATACTGTTAAGGAAATGACTTCTAGCCGCTTCTCTTGCCTACCATATTCAGTAGATGCTAAGATTATACCAGTTGACCAAGGTGATATAAATGGTGACAAAGGTTCCTTAAATCAAGACACTACACCTACAAGATATTTAAGGTATCAATCTGTCAACCTGTAAATTGATTCAATCTCCCTTAATTGTCTCAATTATGTAAATCTTGTAAATTTCTCCATATTTGTACTCTTCTATTTATACTGAAATTTAACTCTCTCTAATCTCATCTTGAATTAGAGATTTCCAAAGACTATCGAATTGTTTTACCCATAGTTTGATTATGACCTCTTGACTATTTCTTAAATAAGTTTTCGAGAGTTGTAGAGGTGTATACATCATGTACTGTACATTTAACCAATAAATTTCTAAAAAGGGAAAAATATACTTCATCTTCTGTCATCACATTTACCACTAACAATGAAGATAGCTGAGCTTGTGTTCATCCCTGGACCAGGCGCTGGCCAACTAGCTCCCCAAATTGAGTTTGCAAAGCGCTTGTTAGATCGAGATGAACGTTTCTCAATGACTGTTTCTCCTTTTGGCACCTCTCCTACAGCTGCATGCACAAAATCACTTGCAGAATCTATTATTTCAGTAAGGTTCATCAATCTTCCTCCTCCTGTAGACCTCTCCTTCAAAAGAGGTTCATAAATCTGTAGAAAAGTTTTTAATTGAGTTTATAGATTGTCATAGAGCTTGTGTTAAAGAAGCTATTGTCAAGCATGTGCTTTAAAACTCTTAAGTCAGTTCCATTTGCTGGGTTGGTTGTTGATTTTCTTTGTACATCAATGATAGATGTGGGAAATGAACTTGGAGTTCCTACTTATTTGTTCTACTCGTCAAGTGAAGCTTTTCTTGGTCTCGTGCTGTACCTTCCAATTCGACATGATGAAGTAGGAAGAGAAATTGAAGAGTTTGATGGTGAGTTGGTGATCCCTAGTTATATTAATCCAGTTCCAAGCAATGGTCTGCCTGAAGTTCTGTTGAACAAGCATGGTGGCTACACTATAGTTATGAACCATGGAAGAAGATACAAGGAGACCAAAGGGATTATTGTCAACACATTTGAGGAGCTGGAATTATTGGGGATCAGTGATCACTCAACTTCATTTTTAAATTTTATGACCTACTCTCAATGATCCAAATTGTGTCTTTTGTGCTCTACCGTCTGTTCAAAAGTGCCGTGTCAACACTGTTACTTAATAACATATTAGTCTTTTGGAAGTTGACAAGTGTCTTTATCCCTAACATTTGATACTTCCTTATTGCTCAGAAATTATTTGCCTGATAACATATACCCCGTAGTTTGGTTATGACCTCTTGACTATTTCTTTTAAATAAGTTTTGTGTATACATCATGTACTGTACATTTAATCAATAAATTTTGAAAAAGGAAAAATATTATACTTTCATCTTTTCTCATCACAAAAGCCACCACCAAATATGAAGAAAGTTGACCTTGTGTTCATCCCTGTACCAGGCGCAGGCCACGTAAGGTCCCCAAATTGAGTTTGCAAAGCGCTTGCTGGATCGAGATGATCGTTTCTCAGTGACTTTTCTTCTCATGGATTCTCCTTTTGGCCCCTCTCCTTCAGCTGCACACACCAAATCATTTGCAGAATCTAATACTTCAATAAGGTTCATCAATCTATCTCCTCCTGTTGACTTCTCTCCTTCACAAGAGGTTCATAAATCCTTTGAAAAATTTATGACTGAGTATATAGATTGTCATAGAGCTTGTGTTAAAGAAGCTATTGTCAAGCATGTGCTTTCCGGTTCTAACTCAACTCCACTTGCTGGATTGGTAGTTGATTTCTTTTGTACATCAAAGATAGATGTGGGAAATGAGCTTGGTGTTACTTCTTATTTGTTCTCCCCTTCTAGTGCAGCTGCTGTTGGTCTCTTGCTGTACCTTCCAACTCCACATGGAAGAGAAATTGAAGAGTTTGATGGTGATTTGTTGATACCCAGTTATGTTAATCCAGTTCCAGCCAGTGGTCTGCCTGAAGTTTTGTCGAACAAGCATGGTGGCTACACTACAGTTATGAACCATGGAAGAAGATTCAAGGAGACCAAAGGGATTATTGTCAACACATTTGAGGAGCTAGAATCTCATGCGGTTAAGTCTCTGATGAATGATTTTGATCATGTTCCACCTATTTACACAGTTGGACCGGTGATTGTTCTCAAGGGTGAAAGCAATAAGTTAGTTTCGGATGAGACACAAAAAGATGATGAGATCATGAAATGGCTCGATCATCAACCAGACTCATCAGTTGTTTTCTTGTGCTTTGGAAGCCAAGGGAGCTTTGGAGAAGAGCAAGTGAAAGAAATTGCAATTGGATTGGACCAAACTGGGGTGAGGTTCTTGTGGTCATTACGGAAGCCACCACCAAAGGATAAACTTGAAAAGGCCTAGTGATTACAAGAGTGATGATCTCCTGGAAATCTTGCCAAATGGGTTCTTCGAAAGAACAAAGAAGATTGGTTTTGTGTGTGGATGGGCACCACAAAAGGCGGTCTTGGCACACAAATCAGTGGGAGCATTTGTGTCACATTGTGGGTGGAATTCAATATTGGAGAGCTTGTGGTTTGGTGTTCCAATTGTGACATGGCCTCTGTATGCTGAGCAACAGCTTAATGCATTCCAAATGGTGAGAGATTTGGGATTGGGTGTGGAGTTGAGATTGGATTATAGGATAATGAATGGCGAAGTTGTGGTTGCAGATGAGATAGCAAGAGCCATAAAATGTGTAATGGAGAGTGATAATGAGGTGAGGAAGAAGGTGAAAGAGAAGAGTGAAAAGAGTAGATTAGCAGTGATGGAGGGAGGATCTTCATATGCTGCATTTGGAGGCTTGATTGATGATGTATTAAGAAATAAAGCCATGAAAGAAGCATATAGTTTTAGTTAATCATATTTAGTCCTTAATGATGTATGGATTTGTTCCATTTGCCTGCTTCCCCGTGACGAGGCAGATCCCCCAAGGCCCCAACATCATTATTGCCTCTGCTTTCTCTCTTTCAGTTTCACTATTCACTACCACCAGCAACAATGAAGAAAGTTGGCCTTGTTGTCATCCCTGCACCAGGAGTAGGCCACCTGGTTTCCACTATCGAGTTGGCAAAGCGCTTGTTACATGGAGATGATCGTTTCTCAGTCACTGTTCTTCTCATGGATTCTCCTGTTGGCAACGCTCTTTCAGCTACATCTATCAGATCACTTGCAGCGTCTTAATTCTTCAATAATGTTCATGGATTCTCCTTTCTACCAGGGGTTCATAACTAGTACTATCTCTTCACCTTACTGCGTAACAGTAAGAAAGTATGACTTTAATGATGTGAAATATCTCAAATAATTAAATGTGTAGCATCCAAGAAGTAACCATTACCATTAAATTAAGCAACAATAAAGAAAGCTGAACTATTCTTGTCACGAAGCCACCTATCACGAAGTACTTCCCATTCCCTAAATCACTTGCATTCTCAAAATTAAACTAAGTGGTTTGAAATTGGATTTGTCTCACGTCCCTAGATTAGTAGGTTGTTATATATATATATATATATATATATATATATATATATATATATATATTCCCATTCAAGGTTTCACAAATCTGCAAGTTCTTCATATTCCCACTCTTAAATTAATTTAAGATTGGGAATCTTAAATTTATGAAACCAGAGATGGATAAACCTTAGATGGGAACATGTCATTTACTCTATATATAATTGGGTTCTCTCTGTTAACTTGTGAAAATGATTTATACCCAAACCCATTTAACATAATTGGGTTCTTAGAAAGTCACGATTGTCAATCAATAGCGGCAAAATGTAACGTGTCTATGTAACTATTATTCAAAAAGCATCTTCTGTGGCTTAGGTAGCGACAACTAAAGTATTGTAGAACTTAAATAAATTATAATTTATTGGACATTGGACAGAAATAATTTATTAAATTAACATGTTTAACATGATTTTATAGAAGACTTGATCTAGATGAGTGTTCTACATTTCTCACTCATCTAGAATAAACCCGAAAAAAGAAATATAGTTCAATCTTCACTCATTACAACCACCACCAACAAAATGAAGAAAGCTGAGCTTCTGTTCATCGCTCCACCAGTAACAGGCCACCTTGTTCACCAAATTGAGTTTGCAAAGCCATTGTTAGATTGAGATGATCGTTTCTCGGTGACCGTTCTTCACATGCATTCGCCTTCTACTGTAGCTTTTCCTGGCCTATTGTTACACCTTCCGGGTAGACATAAACAGGGAGGCAAAGAATTTGAAAAGTTTGATGTTGATTTTGTATAGTTCCTAGCAGAGCTTTTCCTACATATTTGTTTGATTAAGCTTGCAACGCCCCAAATCCCATATACAAAAATTGCATACCAGTTTGAGACGATACTCAAATACCAAAAAACTAATCTCTAAAATTCTAATAAAATTATTAATCGCAAAGGAAACTTATTCTCCAAATAAAAACATTCAATATTCAAATCTTCAAGGTCTTACAAATCAAATAAGTCAAAATTTGGGTAGAGTTGTCAACTTGATATAGTGAAAATCATACATAATATAAGTTTGTATAACATTTAATATGCACAGGAATAAAAATATTAACAGAAATTCAGATATCAAGACAAAGATATCATTTCATATCATTTTATTTTTACTTCAGAACTTAAACTATTCACATCATTTATATATCAACATATTTTCATTTAGAACTCATGTCACATAGTGTGACCTATATTCCCACTGGTCAGGTTTAGGGGTGAAAACTCAGCGGCTTGGCTCGGCTTTGGTTGGCTCGAATTCGACTTGGCATTAGTCAAGTCAAGTTCGAGTTTTTATATCTTGATTAATCCCACGAGTTGAGTTCAATCATTGTACAAAAACTCGATTAAAACTCCAACTCGAACTCGGTACTATAGCAACCGAGTCGAGTTCGAGTACCTAGATAAAGAAACATAGATTTCAAAGAACTTGGTAAAGAAGTAAAACCTGTATGAGAAATGTTCAGACGCTCACAATTCCCAACTTGAGTTTGATCCTAGCCAGTGTAGCTTGCATTAACAAACAACTGACTCAAATTTGTTGTGACATGAGCAGTGGCTCTTGAGCTGATGCACCAAACTGGTTCTCTGACTATAGCTGGAGTAGTTGTTGCATAATTATTAGAAACATTGTGAGTAGACAAAGAGGCTTAAATTGAGGAATTATAACCTTGAGCCAGAGAAACTTGATGTGAGATAATAGTTGGTGAGATATTGCATGCTTGAAGGGCAGGTGGGCCAGACCCAAAACGGGTTGATCTAAATGGGGCCAAAATATTGGACCCACCCGCCACCCTATGGGGGTACGGTGGAACCACGGTTGCCCGTACTGTTCATTTCAGTTTTCAATTTTTGCAATCACACCCCCACAATTCCTGCAATTATTAAATTTTACAGTTACACCCCCACAATCAACTACTCCAAATTCAATTCAATTCACCACAAAAGTTGAATTTAATTGAATTCAATTCACCAAATTAAATTATTAATTGACTTGAATGAGTGAAAACTAAAAGATATTTTCTCACTTCTTTAATTTTAAGTGAGCCCAAACATTTTTCACTTTCTTTTGTTGCAAATTGCAATTGATGTAAAATAATAAAGCATTTAAAATATAAAATCACTTGTAATTGACCTCAAACATGTATTTAAATATATTTATTACTGAATGAAAAGTTGATAAGATTAAGAGTATATTATTAGCTGCATTAGCTCATTTCATACAAGTTTGGTATTATAAATACATTACATTAAATAATACAATGGTTTTAGTAAACCAACAACAGCCTTTGGACAGGCCAAGCAAAACCAGCAACACAACCCAAGAGCAGCAACTGAAAAAACCCAGACGCAGCACCTCAAAAACACCACGGGGAGACCAGAAACAGCCCTCACACAACCACAAACCAGCTCACAGACCGTAGCAAACAAGACACCAGAACAGCCAGCAAAGAAACCACCCACCAAGGCCTTACGCCAGCAAAAAACAGAACAAACAGCCGAGGAAAAAAGCAAAAACCCAAAAACCCAATGACCCATAAGAAGAGCCTACAGCAGGCAAGATCACCCAAAAAACCCACTATACCAACAAACAACATGGGGCAAGGACAGCAGCCAAAAAAAGTCGAACTCAAAAGACCACAACACTCCAAAAACTGCCTCCTACTGCTAGGAGAGGAACCCACGACATCCCAACGCAAACACAAACAAACACACACCCAGAGAACATGCACAACACAACAGAGCGCCCAACCAACCAAAAACCAACGAAGAGGAAATCAAAGCCAAAGAGATCCTCTTGAAAAATTAAATTAATGAAGAAGCAGTGAAAGTGAGATTTAGATTAAGTAATCAGGTGGAGCCAGTAGGACATGATTGCAATTTGGGGTCTTAATCCTTAACTAGAATAAAAACAATATTGTAATAACCAACACACAGACCCAGTCTCCCCATAAGATTGAAGAAAATGTCAATCATTACCTTTCTTGAATCATAATCTCGGACGGAGACGGGCCCCATAATTACAAGAAGTCGGTACATTCAAGAGATAAGAGCAACAAATTAAGACAAATAGAAGCTAATTTGTTTTTTCTCCCATTCCAATGAAATTTTCAAGTTCATGTATATATTATAATATAATTCATTGTAGCTATCTGCAGTTTAAGGTAAAGTTTGAGGCTTCATGTTACCCGAGCAAGCTGGCGGCTAGGTGGAGGATCGGAGAAGCTGACTGGGTGGAGACTAGAGGAGCTTTAACCGAGAGTGAGTGACTGTGAGATGAGTGTTAAAGAGACGAGAGTGAATGTGAGTTATGAAACAGGGGATGTGATTAAAGGGTTCAAAAGATACACATATCTTGGATGAGCAAGACGTGGAGTTGCGTTTGTGGCTCTGAGATTGGAGATGCGGCGACGGTGGAGACTGCAGATGTGGCTCTGGAGAGTGCAAACGAGAGAAGCAGCGACAGTGGAGTTGCTGGGTAGCGGCGACGGTTGGTGGATTTGCACGAGTGAGTTTGAGAGACGAGAGTGAGCGAGTGTGAGAGAGGAGATGAGCGACGGATTTCAATTCAAAAAACAAACGGAGACCCGCGGGTGTACCCGTTTCACTCGCTTTCAAAACGGTCGGATCGGGTATGGGTCTAATATCATGGACTTATACCCTATTATTTACCTAGGTATGGGTCGAATCGGTGGATCTGAACCTCTTTTGTCAAATCTAAGTGATGTTAGACGTACAAAGTGATGTGACAGAAAATAAATGGACAAGTGGATATAAAAAGTCAAACTTATCATATTCACTATTTTATTCATATCACTTTATACAGACATCTTTCTATTCATTCTCTGTCACATTACTTCCTATAAACATCTTTTCAAAATTCTTCATACTTTTAGCATTAGTGATTTGAAAAACTACAATAGATAATTATTAGAGAATTACTATGACAAACTACAAACTAAATTCATAAAAATGATTATTTACACGTAGAAACATCTACAATAGAGAATTAAAGTAAACTAACAATCCAAATTTTGATAATATTTGAAAAAAATTCTTTCACACTTCATCACTCACATATAACTTCGTCATGCTTCTTGGGTATATTGAAGGTGCAATCATCCAAACATATGACCAAATGGGTATTTTGGGACAAAACAAAGCACTCTCTTAATCTTTAATTTTTTATCATCCAATCTAAAAATGCTCTGATCATAATTCTTATAACCTTAACCTTTTTTACGAATATTTCCATAATTATTTCACTCATTACAGTCTAGATTATAATATTCATTAGTGAAATATACGTCATTAGAACATCTTAAACAATTTCTAGTCACAAAAAGAATTTGATCCCCTAAACTCTCTAACTCTTTGGGTCCTTTAATAGTAAAAGCATATAAGTTTTTTCACGAGAATTCAATGAAAATATCAAATTTAGATCACATTTGTTGGCATTAGGGACAATGGTTTAATTCCGTCTGTTAATACTACAAGATAAATTTATCTATCGATAGTTGATATTTGTAAATGAAGTCTATTTTTTTCCACGTTTAAGAGAAATTGAAAACCTTATACAATATATAGAATCATGAAAATTGAAATTTTGTTATTGATTAATACCATTAAAATAACAAAATTATGTGTAGGTTATTTTATAATATTTGAATTCATCTTTTCAATATCAAAAAGCTTTTTGATAATAAGATAATTTAGGATTAGAACAACTCACAAAGATTACCCTTTTTTTATTCTTCATGTTTTACTAAATTGTGTTGAAATGACAACTCTCAATCGCCATCTCTCCCCTTCCTCTTCATCCACCAAAACACACCAAAACGACGCTGTCACTCTCCAACTCCTCTCGTGGGGGAGAGGAGCCTCAGGCCAGTTGGGCGGTGTCATTGAAGAAGTGAGACTCTACCCAGGCCCAGTTGTAAACCTTATTCTTTCTCTACCCTTTTACCATCTCCTAAACTCCCGGCCGACTTTTTCGGAAAGATTCTGAAGTGGGTTCGGGTTCAAGTTTGAATATTTCAGGTGGGTTGTTTCATAGTGGGTTGTTTCATAGTGGGTTGGTTGTGGATGGAAAGCTGTGGGTTTGTGGGAAAGGAGATGGTGGAGACTTGGTTTTGGGCATGAAAATTCTGTGTTTGTGCCTAGTTTGAACCCTTATTTGGGTGATGATCCTGTTCAGTGTCTTCCTTTTGGTGGAGTTTACTCTGTTGCTTTGACTTCACTTGGGAAGGTTTTCACTTTGTCAGTGAGTAATTAACAACTCTACATTCATTATTTGTTCATTGATTGAGTGTTTGTTTGGTGTGAAGGTTTAAACATCGTTTGCTTAGGCGTCATTTAGCAAGCTTATTGAGTTATAAGAAGTGTATGTATGGTTGAGTAATCAAAAGTTAAAAGTTTTTTTTTTTTTATAAGAAGTAAATTAGCAAAAAGGCATACAAAAATGATCACTTTTATTTATGATTTGAAACAAGATGTAGTCCATACAAATTATTGATCTTAAATTTGGAATGATGAATCTTGCAGGGGTAATTGTAATACTCTAACCAAAATTTTCTTGGGTATGGTAATTTAATATTTTTAAAAAAGCTTATTGGGGAAGTTAGTATTGAATTGCAACCAAAGGACTAACAAAACAGAAAGCAAAAGAGCTTTTATCAATATATGGAATCACATTTGATTAACAGAGCATTTTTCCTTTCTTATCGTTATTCAAGATTTAGAATATAACTATGTCAGTTTAACTGCTTGGCCTGATAATTAATGATGTTCTTGTGCTTGATTGGATAAATGTCAGGAGAAGAGAGTTGTGTGCACATATTCATCACATTGTTGTGTTCACTTACGTGCTTTTTGCCTGATAATAAATGGCTCTATCATTAAAATTTGCAGGGGTTTTGGTGGTTTTGGTGCAGTTGGACATTCTGTCTATCATAGAGAGTTGTTTCCTAGATTGGTGGAAGGTTCTTGGAATGGGAAAATACGGCACATCGCAACCAGTGGGACACATACTGCTGCAATAACTGAATCAGGTTGTTCTTCTTAACTGGCCCTGTTTTTTGTGTGGAAATTCCTTTACATGTATATAGTAGTGGGTTTGCATTTTAGATATAGGTTGCTTAACCTGGACTAAATTTATATGAGTTTTGATTTGCGACCTTTGGAAACTGCCCTTTTGAACTCATAATGTGGAAAACATATCAATCTAGTACTGCAGAACAAATTGAATGGAACATATTTCAAATGTCTGTAGGTTTATTTATTCTTGCATTTATGGGTTTCTAGTTGTTCTTTATGAGAAGATGATTCATATTGCCTTCATATTTATTACGGAAAGAATAAAGAAAGAGGACTGTTAAATATCTTAATCCGTCTATTATTGATTATAGGGGAACTTTACACTTGGGTCGATATGAAGGAGATGGAAGATTGGGCCTTGGTCCTGGTCGAGGCCTTAAGGTCAAAGCATTACCTGTACCTGTGGCTGCTGTTTCTTTTGGTGTTTTTTTACCACAGTGCTGACAGAAGAAGGGCAACTTTGGAATTGGGGAGGTAAAGATATCAACTCTTTTGTCTTATCTTCTCTCCTTATCTCTACCCAATTGCAATTTAGTTACTTTCATTTATTTGTTCGGAAAAGTTTTCAACTTTGATGAAATTCCATTTATCTTTGCTTGTGGAACATTGCAATGACATCATATTACACATTGTCATGTGTTCTGCTCAGCAAGTTCTAACTATGAGCTTGGAAGAGGTGATAAGGTTGGTGGTTGGAGACCCAAGCCAATTCCTAGCCTTGAAGATGTTCGTATCATTCAGATAGCAAGTGGTGGCTATCACTTCCTTGCATTAACTGGTAAAATAATTGCTTTACGATTGCTGCGGCAACCTTATGAAATCCATTCCTCACTTGTCCAAATTCTAGGCTGTATAATTTAATTGGTATTCATTTTTATGTATAATTTCAGATGAAGGCAAAGTTCTTTCTTGGGGATATGGTGGACATGGTCAGTTGGGTCATTCTTCAACAGAAAATCGAAAAGTACCTGTGGTGATTGAGGCTTTAGCTGATGAGCGTGTAGTTTACATCGCTTGTGAGGGCTCATCCTCAGCAGCCTTAACAGGTAAGAAGAGTTAAATGGTCTTTGATATTTCCATCACTCTTTAATCCTACAATCTTCCTAAGTATCCGTAGTTATCTCATCTCATAATAGCACAGAAATGAGGTTTGAGGGTATCTTTTATTATTCAACTAAGTTGAAAGATATTTAAGTTTTATAAAATCAAATATTTAGATATCATTATAGAACAATAATTTTATATGCAAATCAAGTAAATAAAACTCATGATTATATGTTTGATAATTTGCTATATATTCAGATAAAGGGAAGTTGTACATGTGGGGAAATGCTAAAGATTCTCAATTGGGAGTTCCTGGGTTGCCAGAGGTACAACCGTGTCCTATTGAAGTCAAGTTTCTAACGGAGGATGATGGATTGGAACCCCACAAGGTGTTATCTGTTGCAGTTGGTGCATCTCACGCCATGTGTTTGGTTTCAAGGTGAATTGGAAGGAAATCACATTAACAGCATTTTACAGATCATTTGAAAATGCTACAACCTAGGAAGGAAACTCTTGTAACATCAATACAAATTAATGATCATTTGAAACTCTTGTAAAACCTGGTGGTTGCAATGATCATTAATTTTGAAGAGAAGCTCAGGGGATAGCCACTATACCTTCATTGCATCAAAGCAGAGATTGCATAGATGATAAAGTAGTATGTCATCAAAGAAAAATAGGAACAAGTGGAGAGTTAGGATACTCGGTGGATTGGGAAAATGATATTCCATTAATTGCAGGGTTATGTCAAAGTTGGTTTTAGATCTGTCACCCACACTAATGAAGGATGAAGTTATTTTTCTTGTTAAATAGACTCCATGAAACTTGTAAAACTCACATATAAATAATTTTGATAAAACATGATACATGTATGGAAACTATAGGATAAAAACTGGTAGGGATTTCAAAATTAGCTATAACAAAAAACCATTAGTGCAAGGCAACATGGCTGATAATCTCTGTTTATTAAACAATTTTCCATGGGCTT
Organism: Pistacia atlantica; assembly: GCA_026229545.1. Lineage (NCBI taxonomy): Eukaryota > Viridiplantae > Streptophyta > Magnoliopsida > Sapindales > Anacardiaceae > Pistacia > Pistacia atlantica. The sequence goes on from CM047905.1 coordinate 23,943,316, forward strand.
TAAATTGTCTGTTGGGGATTTCTTAATTTTGGTTAGATTTGTGTAAAATAAGGAAGAAAGAAAAAGGGATGTAGAATTAGATTTAAGAATCGGGAATAAAAGTTAACCCTGTTTTGGCTGAAAACTGATTGGACCGGCGATTCGCTACAATAATCCCGGTCCAACCGCGGATCAAAACGGTTTAATTTATATTTCAGGTATTTCATCCTGACCGATCCGGCTCAGCAGCCGATTCCCCGGTTCGACACAGCATCATGAGTATACCCCGTAGTTTATATACATCATGTATTGTACATTTAACTAGTAGATTTCGAAAAAGGAAAAATATACTCTCATCTTCTCCCATCGCAACAGCCACCACCAAAAATGAAGAAAGTTGACCTTGTGTTCATCCCTGTACCAGGCGCAGGCCACCTAGTTCCCCAAATTGAGTTTGCAAATCGCTTGTTGGATCGAGATGATCGTTTCTTAGTGACTTTTCTTCTCATGGATTCTCCTTTTGGCACCTCTCCTTCAGCTGCACACACCAAATCACTTGCAGAATCTAATACTTCAATAAGGTTCATCAATCTTTCTCCTCCTGTTGACTTCTCTCCTTCACAAGAGGTTCATAAATCCTTCGAAAAGTTTATGACTGAGTATATAGATTGTCATAGAGCTTGTGTTAAAGAAGCTATTGTCAAGCATGTGCTTTCCAGTTCTAACTCAGCTCCACTTGCTGGATTGGTAGTTGATTTCTTTTGTACTTCAATGATAGATGTGGGAAATGAACTTGGTGTTCCTTCTTATTTGTTCTCCCCCTTCTAGTGCAGCTTCTATGGGTCTCCTGCTGTACCTTCCAACGCGACATGATCGAGTTGGAAGAGAAATTGAAGAGTTTGATGGTGATTTGGTGATCCCCAGTTATGTTAATCCAGTTCCAAGCAGTGGTCTGCCTGAAGTTGTGTTGAACAAGCATGGTGGTTACACTACATTTATGAACCATGGAAGAAGATTCAAGGAGACCAAAGGGATTATTGTCAACACATTTGAGGAGCTGGAATCTCATGCGGTTAAGTCTTTGATGAATGATTTTGATCATGTGCCACCTGTTTACACAGTTGGACCGGTGATTGATCTCAAGGGTGAAAGCAATAAGTTAGTTTCGGATGAGACGCAAAAAGCTGATGAGATCACGAAATGGCTTGACGATCAACCTGATTCATCAGTTGTTTTCTTGTGCTTTGGAAGCCAAGGGAGCTTTGGAGAAGAGCAAGTGAAAGAAATTGCATTCGGATTGGATCAAAGTGGGGTGAGGTTCTTGTGGTCAATACGGAAGCCACCACCAAAGGATAAACTTGAAAGGCCCAATGATTACAAGAGTGATCATCTCCAGGAGGTTTTGCCAAATGGGTTCTTGGAAAGAACAAAGAAGATTGGTTTGGTTTGTGGATGGGCGCCACAAAAGGCGGTGTTGGCTCATAAATCAGTAGGGGGATTTGTGTCACACTGTGGGTGGAATTCAATCTTGGAAAGCTTGTGGTTTGGTGTTCCAACTGTGACATGGCCTATGTATGCTGAGCAACAGATTAATGCATTCCAAATGGTTAGAGATTTGGGATTGGGTGTGGAGTTGAGATTAGATTACAGGATCATGAATGGGGAAGTTGTGGTTGCAGATGAAATAGCAAGAGCTATCAAATGTGTGATGGAGAGTGATAATGAGGTGAGGAAGAAGGTTAAAGAGAAGAGTGAAAAGAGCAGATTAGCAGTAATGGAGGGCGGATCTTCATATGCTGCACTTGGAGACTTGATTGATGGTATATTAAGAAATAAAGCCATGAAAGAAGCATGTAGTTAATCATATTTATTCCCTGATGATGTATGGATTTGTTCCATTTGCCTTGAGAGTTTTATGTTGAAAGTTCATCATGAATCTTTTTGTTTACTATTGATATTTTACTCCATTTAAGATTTCTCACAGGTTTATGTTCAGTTGATTTCAACTCGCATCATAAGTATGTATTTCATTCAAGCAAAACATGGATGAGGATATAATCTTGATTCTTTTCCCCCTCCATGCAGCTCACTATCCACAACATTCAAGATTTAGAATATAACTATGTCAGTTTAACTGGTTGGCCTGATAATTAATGATGTGCTTGTGCTTGATTGGATAAATATCAGGAGAAGAGAGCCGGGTGCACATATTCATCACATTGTTGTGTTCAATAACGTGTTTTTAGCCTGATAATACAATGGCTCTATCATTAAAAATGAAGTTTGCAGGGGTTAATGGTGGTTTTGGTGCACTTGGACATTCTGTCTATCATAGAGAGTTGTTTCCTAGATTGGTGGAAGGTTCTTGGAATGGGAAAATACGGCACATCGCAACCAGTGGGACACATACTGCTGCAATAACTGAATCAGGTTGTTCTTCTTAACTGACCTTGTTTTTTGTAAGGAAATTCCTTTACATGTATATGAGTTTATATGAGTTTTGATTTGCGACCTTTGGAAACAACCCTCTTAAGTCTTGAACTCATAATGTGGAAAGCATATCAATCTCTAGTACTGCAGAACAAATTGAATGGAACATATTTCAAATGTCTGTAGGTTTATGTATTCTTCCATTTATGGGTTTCTAGTTATTCTTTATGAGAAGATGATTCATATTGCCTTCATATTTGTTACGGAAAGAATAAAGAAAGAGGGCTTTCAAATATCTTAATGCCTTCATAGTTGTTTTTTTTTTTTTGGCAGCAGATGCATGAGAATGCAGTTAAATTATATGCTGAATTAGCTTAGATAGCAGTGAATAGTTTTTTGATTTCAAAGGATTCACCAGGGATTGAACCAGTTAGGATTCATAATGGAGCTGAAGAGAATAAGGGGGCATTAAGAAAGTCTCGAGGGGAGGATGGTGAGGCGTTCTAGATTTTAGAGTATCAGGCGCGGAAAGGGAATGTTGGGGGAATGTACAAAATTGGGTTGTTGTATTCCTTTGGATTGAGAGGATTGAGGCGTGATCGTGCCAAGGCATTGGCATGGTTTTCCAAGGTTGCGGATAGGGGTGAACCCCAGTCCATGGAATTTCTTGGAGAGATATATGCAGGAGGAGCTGGTGTTGAAAGGAACTACACTAAGGCACTTGAATGGCTGACGCTTCTAGACAGCAGCTTTATTCGGCGTATAATGGAATGGGGTATTTGCATGTCAAGGGCTATGAAGTGGAAAAGGAAAAATTACACCACAGTAAGTTCCTTTGCTTCTGTAGTGGTTTTTGTACATTTTGAGTTTTCAAGTGCATTAATTTAGTATCCGAGATAATTACTCTTGGGTTGGCGTCATATAAAATTGAATTTAGAAGTAACTAACCAAAAGAGATTTAATGCTACTTATAGCAACAGCGATGTTTTTTTCACTATTTTTGCTTTTTGCTGTCATCTATATTGATTAAGCTCTTTAAAGTCTTTTAAGGAGTTATTTGAAGAGTTTAGAATGAAAACCAATTCTTTGTACTATAGGAAAAAGAGTACTTTGGGAAGGCGGCTGATAATGAAGAGGCTAGTGGGCATTATAACCTTGGAGTAATGTATCTTAAAGGGATTGGAGTGAAGAGAGATGTGAAGTTAGCATGCAAATACTTTTTAGTGGTTGCCAATGCAGCTCACCAGAAGGCATTTTACCAGTTGGCAAAAATGTTTCACATAGGCGTGGGGCTTAAGTAGAATCCACAAATGGTAAATTTAGTGCTATTAGGGACCATTTGTACCTTTGTAGTTAATGCTATTATGGTAAATTTAGTGCTATTATGGCTCTCATCTCAACATGACTATGGAATCTCACTTTGTTTTTTGAGTATAGAGCCCATTTGTACCTTTGTAGTTAATGCTGTTGTATTTAATTTGATTACAAGGTGGCTAATTCTAACTAAGGAGTACACTGTAAAAGTAGATTTAACTCAAATGAAATGTGCATCCAACAAACTATACAATTGTAAAAGGTATTTCTAACTCAAATGAAATGTGTTAAGGAGTACAATTGTAAAAGTATTTTGTACATTGTAAAAGTAGATTTAACTCAGATGAAATGTGTATCCAGCAAACTATACAATTGTAAAAGGTACTTCTAACTCAAATCAAAAGTGTTAAAGGAGTACAATTGTAAAAGTACTTTTAAGTTTTAACTCAAATGAAATGTGTATCCAGCAAACTAACACTGCTGAAGCTGCAAAAAAAAATCAGTTTTCAGATGCTGAACAACACTGCACAAGTCGCAAAAATGCAAACAATTGAGCTGCAACTCCAGAAAAAACACTCCCGGAAACTGCAAGTCTAGAACAGCCGGGAACATCCAAGCAGCCTCCCCAGAATAAGCTTCACTTCCAGCAAACAAGAAACTGCAAAACCTGCAAAACTGTCCATGGAACAGCAGAAAAATGCAGCAATTAAGCTGCAGCTCCACAGCCAGCACCTTCCCAAAATTCTCCTCTAGAAACACCACAGACACAAAAGAAAGCAGCTTTCTGTTGCAGCAACTTCAACATGCCCACACTTCACGGCCAGCCAACCAAACACTGCAATCACTGCATGACACTCCTGGAAACTAAAAAAAAAATGCCCAAGCTTCATAATCAACAAAAAAAACTGTACAAAGTTCTCCCGGAAACAGCAAAAAAACATAAACTGCACAAACTACACAAGCTGCAGAAAACTCCTAAACATTTTACAAACTGCAAGTGCAAAGACACAAAACTCCCGACAGTCCTACCAAAAATTAAAATTCAGCCTTGATCTGCATTAAATTAGGAAATCTGTTCAAATCTGGTCTGAGTCAAAAAATAAATCAGAAACATAAAAAAAATAGTTCACTCCAAAATTAAATTAACTTCTACCTATGATGGAAAATGGAGAAGAAACACTAGACCATAGTCATCTAAAGAAACTAAATTACAAAATAGAATCTAACACTAGTGTAATTTTCTTTTGCAGCTTTCTTACAAATATATTTTCATCAATTCAAATATATTTCCATACAGACCAAACAAAAGTGTATAGTTCTTTATACTTAAACACAGAGAACAAAGAATAACGAAAGTGAGAAATTGTAAGACTCTCTAATTATAGTAAGTTAAAAATATGAGAGCCTTTAAGCCAATACCTATGCCTAAAAAATATGCTACGCCATAGCACACACCAAGCTAAATTGGTATGAATCTTTCTGTTTTTTTTTTTTTTTCAATTCAGTTCCTAATTTGTACCATGGAAGACATCAATAAACTGGAATCAAGGTAAGAGGACATAACAAGCCACACATTCCAGATAGGTTTCCATGTATCAAGAATTTCAGAGGACCACATTAACCTAAAGGCTATTAAAAAATTTGAAACAAGCCCTACATAGAGAGAGAATTATATCTAAATCAAACAAATAAATGTATCACATGCATGATTAAGGTTAAAAAACAATACATAAGCTTAAACATGAAAGAAGATTCTTATACTTCAAGGAGGAATGGCCAAACCTCTGCTCTAATACTTGGATCAACACCCTGCATTACAGAATGAAGAATGAATACTCACAACAATATGAGAGAGAGAATGATAAAACAAAGTGGTCACAATTGAAAATTATATGGAATGAATAAGTCGACATATAAGTCAAATTTTTAATAACATACCCGGACTTTCTTCAGAAACTTGACACCACCTTCAATAAGTCTTCCATTGGTGTAAATAAACTCTTCCATTGTTTGGCAAGAAGCGCATGTTTTCTTCTCCTACGGGACAAGGGTGATTTAAGAGTACCCTTGAAAAAGAAGAAACAAAACAAATAAATATCTTCATAAAAGGGAATGGAAAATAACAATTATAATTGGAAAAACAATGCAGAACAAAAAATGGAAACGTCAATAGGCAATGCACATATACACAATAGGCTAGTGAAATTTTGGAGAACTTCATAACTGAAAGAAAATAAAAGATAAAAGCACAAGCTTCTTTCCATAAACATTGAGATGTGCAAACAAAACAAAAGCAAACGGGAAAAGGCAACACTCTTAACTTATCAACACTAACACTTACACTTTAAATTGGTCATCCCTGCAATTATTCAGATATGACTCAGTCCACTTTGTAAAATAAAAATGACAAGGTGCCACCATTTGTTTGGCTGAAGAGACACAAGATAAGACATGGAATAATAATATTTCAAGACAAAAATCAAACCATCAGAAACACCAAACTGAATCTTGCATGTATCGGTCTCTTTTTTTGGGGTGGTTATTCGCCTTTATCCTAGCCTTCTGGACACAGAACTCCAACTATTAACCCTCAAATAACTTTTGCAGGACAAACAAATTGACTCCATTATTAATAAATGACAAACCCCCCAAAGAGTGGCTCTTAGGATCGACATGCAACAAAAACACAAATCACGAGTGTTAGTAGAGTTAATTGAAATGCTACCTTCTGTCAGTAGAGTGAAGGGCGTTTGGGAATGGTGGATGGCGACGACTTGGTGCGACTATGGTGGCGGCTAAGATTGGAGAATGTGGTGGCTAACGTTTTCAAAATTGAAAGAAAATTTGGGGAGAATTTTCTTGGGTCCCTATTTTAGGGAAATTGAAATTGATTTGATTTGTTTGAGGGAAAGTGGAGATTTCAAATTTTAGGGTATTTTGAAAATTTTTTTTCTTTTTTTAAGTTTTGGGGGGAAGTGATGTGGCAGTTTGGTGAGGTGGCAGATGAGATGACATTTGCCATGTCAGCTGCCATGTCATAATGTGAGAGAATGGTGTAAGAGGGTGGTGTAAAGCTAGTTTTACTCCTACACCTCTGTTTTATATGTGTACAGTAGAGTAAGTTGAAGACTAAAGTAAAGAGAAGAAGTTGACTTAGGCTAACTACTTAAAACACTAGTAAAAAGCGACAGCATATAAAGTATCACTTTAAGTAAGTGAAGGATAGTTGTGACATTTTACTTCTTTCAGCTTCCAGCATTTGTCTTTCATAGTCAATATCCCCCCCTCAAGCTAAACTGCCCTGCAGTTTGAGCTTGTTAAAAAAAACTTTGGCTCGGCAATAAACAAATCCCATCACTCTGCAGTAAAATGAATTGAAACTCCAACTTCACTACACTTCAGATCATATTTGTAGTAGATCTCAACTTCATTCTGCTTCAATAGCTGCTCTGCATTGCAAATCAGATCTTCATAACCTTCAGTGTGTCAATCTGAACTGTTAATCCTCAACTACTACACAAACTAACCAACAGTACCAGCTTCAGTTCATCAACAGCTCCACCTTATCTACTACACAAACTCAATGAAAGGAACTTCACTTCAGTAAACCATCAGCAACAGCTTAAAAGGAACTTCACTTCAGTAAACCAAACAGTATCAGCTTCAGTTTATCAACAGCTAAATTGTGCTTCAATATGCCAACATCAACAATAGCACATTATCAACAACTTTCACTTCAATTTTAATCTCAGCTGCTAACCACAAACTCAATCTCAACTACTACACAAGCCCCCTCCCAAAAAAAAATCACTTCAGTATACTAACAGCAACAATAAGAACTTCACCTCAGTATACTAACAGCAACAACTTCAATTGAAGCTACTGGTCACAACTCCAATTAACAGACTATTCATGCACAACTTCAATTGTGGAGAGGGGCCTCAAAGGTTAGAATGAATTAGTTCAAGAGGCTTGGAAGCTCCACTAGAAGAATATGGAAAAATAGATTGTGCAATCTACCAAATTGACATGCTAAGCAAAATGGCAAAGACTTAACAAGGTTTATTATGCATTTAATTGTGCAAACACAGTGCTCAAAACTTGTTCATTGGGGGGTCCAAGTCTCTTATGTCATAGCATTGCTTTTAACTTGTCAGTACACAAAGCTTGACGGCTAAAAACATAAGTTTTCAAGTTAAAAGCTTGACGGCTAACAACATAAGTTTTATTGATAGAACAATAACATGGAGCTGTATCGAACCCTAAATTCTCATTCCTAAGAGAAGCGTTACATTCTAAAGTATTAAGAGAAACATCAGAATTTTTATATGTAGCAACATTGAAAACAGTTGAGCAAGAAGGTTTAGAAAAATCAGTAGATGACACATTCTGCAAACAGCAAGCATCAGAGGAAAGAGAAGACTGAAGTAAGCCTGAGTATGGATAGTAGAAGCTGGAACAAGAGGAGGAGATAGAGGGAATCTTTAGTTGGTACAAACCAACTTTAAGCTCCCCTTGTAACAACACTATCTTGGTGACTTTGTCCTTGATCATATAATGAACAGCAAGGAATTCAACTACACAATTATTATCCTTTGTAAATTTTGAAATCCTTAGCAAATTTTTAGACATATGAGGAACACCGAGAACATTTTTAAGATAAAAGAACATAGATTTCAAAGCACTTGGTAAAGAAGTAAAACCTGTATGAGAAATGTTCAGACTCTCACAATTCCCAACTTGAGTTTGATCCTGGCCAGTGTAGCTTGCATTTACAAACAACTGACTCAAATCTGTTGTGACATGATCAGTGGCTCTTGGCTTGATGTACCAAACTGGTTCTCTGACTGTAGCTGAAGCAGTTGTTGCATAATTATTAGAAACATTGTGAGTAGACAAAGAGGCTTGAATTGAGGAATTATAACCTTGAGCTGGAGAAACTTGATGTGAAATCATAGCTGGTGAGACATTGCATGCTTGAACAGCCATATTAGGTTGAGGAGAACTGCAGTGTGGCTTGACTTACCACATGGTTAAATAGGCTTATTTCTATAATTAGAACCTCTACCATAATCTCTTCCTCCTCCTAAAAACTGATTAGACTGAAAGTGCTGAGAATATTGAGGAACAAAATTCACATGTTGAGCTAAAAGAGCTGAATGAGAGGTAGGATTAAAGTATTGAAATTGGGAGTTTGCTTAGGTACTAAGTACTATGGAACAGGATTATAGCCAGCAACACTAACACCTTTATGACCAAAACTAGGACTATAGTCCGCATCAGTGGCACCTTGATTATTAACAACATTATCATTTGATTTCTGGTTCTTATTCTAACCAAACTTATAATTGACATATACTGCTAAACTAACCAAATTCACCTAATCTCCATTGAAGTCTAAACTAATAGCAACTGATAGCAAAGCATTATTCTTTTCTAATTGTAACTCATACTTTTGTAACAAATATTGTGCCTTTTGCAATGATATTCTTCCAAAGCTAGAAGTAATGTTAACTACCACAACGATGAACTCAGGACAAATCCAGTATGTAATTCAACAAATCCTCATCAGTTATCACACAACCACTAACAAATAGTTACATCATCAACATATCGTTAGCTTTAGTCTCCGAAACAAGTTCTTGTTCAAGTGTAAGCCAAATTTTAGAAGCTAACTGACATTTAGAAACTAGCCTAAATATCGATTCAGAGATAGAAGCAAAAAGCCAACTCACTAGACATTTGTCGATTCTCTTCCATAACGAATATTTAGGATTGACCTTCTTCATCATTGCACCAGTCGAAAAGCCTTCTGAACTGACCTTCAAGAACGGAGGTGGACAAACACTCAAACCAGTGATGTGATCTTCAAGCTCTGAGCTGACAACAAATAAAATCTGAGATCTCCAAAGTCGATAGTTGTCACGATGCAATTTGGGGTAATAAATTACAATGTGGAAGAGAATAAATTGTATGGGATCGGATGAACAGGTCAAGAGTAAAATTTTGCATTTTCTCAGAATTGTTTGTAGGGGAAGAAAACAACCCAGAATTGTCTATTTTGACAGTTATTAAGGGCATTAGTTATGACTATAATGAACTTGAGGACAATTATACGAAGTGATTGCCATTTGAACAACTAAAATTATTACCAATTTGATTAATAATAATATTTTTTTCTATGCCCAAATTGCTGTTTATGTTAGTCCAGCCCAACATGAATAATAAATCGTGTTGGGTCGGCACAACCACTATTTTGTAATTCGAGGCCCAATAGGCACAACATGAATGGGTCGTGCCAAGCTCAAGCCCAAGCACAAATGGGCTAGGAAAAAAACTGGCATGAATGGACTTTTGCGCTTACATTAGAAATTTCAATTTCAAGTTTTTTACCACGAAAATAGCTAAATTAATAATTTTTTTCCCTTTTTTATTCAAGTATTTTTTTTCCTAATTGATAATTATTGAACAACTTTAATATTTAAACTAGGTGTAGGGTTTAAGGGTCCTTGCGTCACCCGCGTATGTTTATTGCTTGTATTTGAAACACTTCGTAAACAACATTATATTAACAACAAACACCAATTATATTAAATCACATGTAACGAAATGCAATATTTTATTTATTAAGTAGTTAATAATACACCAGTTCAAGAAAGTAAAAAAACTCCTTGAATATCATAAAAGTAACAGTGATTGATGAATTTGTTAAAGATAAAAACAATATAAGATGCCATTATTAGATGGTAAGAATCATTTTGCTTTTCATTTTGAATTTTGGTTGGACAACTGCCTTATTACAATTAAAAGTTGTTAAGCATATTTGTTTAATAGGTAATAGTAACGATGATTGGTAGTAATCTTAACGATAATTATGGATCAATCATGGTTCGACATCTAACTTATTACCATGTTATAGTTAATTAGAAGTAAACCTTGATCTATTACAATTATGGATAACTTGTGGTTTGACAACCGGGTGCTCACAATTTTATAGTCGAACTTTTTGTTCGGCATTTGTTTTATTACAATTAATTAGCATAAAACATTATGGTTCAACATTGAGATTTTGAACTCAAAGAGACCTTTGATCTATTACAATTATGAATAAATTATGGTTCGACAAATGGTTTATTACAATTCTATAGTCAAATTTATGGTTCAACATCTGGCTTATTATAATTCAGTAGTAGAAAAAGTTATGATCCGAGAGTGAGGTTTTGAATTCAAGGAGACCTTGAGTTATCACAATTTTGGATACATTATGGTTTGGGGACTTGGTTATTACACTTCTGAGCATCACAAAGAGCCTGTGCGTGAAACATCAAACCGATAGACCCTGCACTCAATGTGTAGTAAATACTAAATATAGCTTGTAAATGATGTCAGTGCTTTGCTAGTACTGAAAAGAGTAGAGACACGTGTAACTCATGCAATGAGTGTACTGTGTATGCCATGTCAGCATACAACGAGTCTATCCCATGTAATTAAGTATCAATCATATTAAATGAGTTAAATCTATTTTGATATCTGACATTAATTATGTCACAAATCCATATCTTATAACCCATTAAAATCATCTAATTATATATAGTAATTAATATATAAGAATAAGAGGAATGCTATTTACCTGCTGGAAGTCACATGAAGTAGTTCAGCATCCCTTAACAAGGTTAGAACTTGAAGGTCAAGTGCTGTAGCCCCTTCAATCTCTCAGGGGGACACTGGCGCAAACTGGCAGAAGGCGGTAGATGGCGTCCAACCTCCCTGGCAACTCCATGATTCATGCTGCCCCATTGCAGATGATGATGCACTAGAGCGAGAATATGCCCTTGTTGAGTTCTGCAATCCATGTAACATTTGTTCCTGTCACAATTATGATTGATGTTCTCAAAAAAAGGGAAAATGAAATTACAAATTTTTGAACTAATTGATTCTTGTGAACATCTATTAGGCATCACATCGACCAAAATATCGAAAACTCGTTCCAAGGAGAATGAAACAAAAACAAAAGACCCCAGAGAATCCAAAGTAGGCATTTTCTTCTTAACTTAATGAATGTCAAATCTCATATACCAATAGAAAATAGCTTTAAACTTTTTCTCAGGTTTTATTTGTTTTAAACTTATTCCTGTCTAAGATCAAATTAGTTCAAATTTCCATTTCAATCATCCATCATTCAAGCATAAGGTCCACATTCTCCATATTACCAATTTATCTACCCGAAATGGTTTCATATGTTGAGATACTACTATCAACCTTAAAGAGAATCCTAACAGTTTCAAGAATAAAGTATCGAAAACTTAAATAATAGAAACTATATGACAATTTTTTCTACAAATTTGCATACAAAACTTCTCAGATAAATTTTAAACCAATCTTTCATTTTCTTCTTTGTTTTCACCCAAAAGACAGATTCTGCAATAAAAATTTAGGTATGGCCACTTTACTATATGAAGAAAGTGTTTTGATCACAGTAGAGGAAAGAACATAGAAGATATCCATAACTAAGAAGCAATGAGAAAGCAGCCACTGCAGTTAAAAAGATCCAACAAAGAAATTCATGCACCATATATAATAAAGCCCCATTGCTGCCGAGCATAGAGTGATATTAATTTTTTTACCTGAACAATGAGATAAGGCCTGTTTAAATAAAGTCGAGCAGCTTATCCACTTTACTCTTAAGTCTCCACTAGTTAACTTGACCACAAAAGACCATGCAAACATACAGATTATTTACATCATGCTGTTGAGCTGCTCAACTGAGCAAGTTGAGCATTAATCGAAATTGTCAGCTTTGACAGAAGACCAACATTTAGACCTACCATCATGTTGTTTCCACAATAATTAAATGACCAACTACTGGCCTTTTAACAGCCAACAATTTTGCAGCTAGATGTCTTCACTAAAAATGGTTTTCATTCTCCCATTTTCAAAGTCTAAATCGAATATTCCGGTTCATTCATTAAACTGCGAGATGGCAGCTAGATTGGAGTTTTGGCTGGCCCTATAACCAGCATTTTTCATTTCCATAGCTAATCCTTCCAACATCTCATATATCTCATCACTTTGCGGATACTCTTGATCCTTAGATGCAAAACGGTTCACATAACCTCCATTATCAATCCAAGAACATCCAACTTCTTTTCTCAACCCTCTTTCTCTCATCGCTTTCCTTACTTTGTCAACATTTTCCCAGTTTCCTTCTTCTGCACAGATATTTGAGAGCAAAACATGTTAGCCCGTCATTTTGTTTCTTGTATCTAATTCAAGCAACTTCTTGGCCACAACTTCTCAAAATTCAGATTTTCCATGAAGTCTGCAAGCACCGGGTGAACCCCAAATTTCCAACACATTCCCCTCTTCACCTAATTTTTGGACAAACTCATAGGCTTCAACCATCCGCCCAACCCTACATAACATATCCGCAACACAACAATGGTTCTCAGTTGAGGGATGAATCTTGTATTTACTCTCCATCAACTCAAATATGTGAAGACCTTCATCAACCAAGCCGGCATAACTACAAGCAGACAACACTGCAACAAAGGTAACAGCATCAGGTTCACTGTCACATTCTTGCATTCTGAAAAACCAAGAGACAGCTCTCTTGCTCATCCCATGTTGACCATAACCCAATATCATTGTGGTATATGTGACAGGATTTTTTTCAGAGGTTTGGGCAAACACATTTTCAGCATAAGAAATTGACCCTGACTTAGAATACATATCAACAAGAGCAGAGCCTACAAAGACATTTTGGTCCAACAAATGGTGGATAGAAAATACGTGAAGTTGCTTGCCCAACTCTATACTTCCCATTGGATTACAAGCTGGAAGCACAGATGCCATAGTCACAACATTGGGAGGTGATCATTGTGCAGATGAACGAAGTGGATACAGTTGGCTGCAGAGACTGAGTCGCGGTAGGCAATGACTTCAGAGTTAGAAGGTAGTTTCATGATGAGGACGGTGATGGAGAGGTGGTGGTGGTAGTGAACGAGGAGCTTGGCCAGCTCCATGGAATAAAGACAAGCTGAGCTTTCTTGTTCATTGTGTGGATGATTGATGATTCAAAAATAATTGTAAATGATGTCAGTGCTTTGCTAGTACTGAAAAGAGTAGAGACACGTGTAACTCATGCAATGAGTGTATGCCATGTCAGCATACAACGAGTGTACTATGAATGAGTCTATCCCATGTAATTAAGTATCAATCATATGAAGGATTAAATGAGTTAAATCTATTTTGATATCTGACATTAATTATGTCACAAATCCATATCTTATAACCCATTAAAACCATCTAATTATATATAGTAATTAATATATAAGAATAAGAAGAATGTTATTTACCTGCTGGAAGTCACATGAAGTAGTTCAGCATCCCTTAACAAGGTTAGAACTTAAGAATGCCTGGTTGAAGGTCAAGTGCTGTAGCCCCTTAAATCCCTCATGGGGACACTGGCGCAAACTGGCAGAAGGCGGTAGATGGCGTCAACCTCCCTGGCAACTCCATGATCATGCTGCCCCATTGCAGATGATGATGCACTAGAGCGAGAATATGCCCTTGTTGAGTTCTGCAATCCATGTAACATTTGTTCCTGTCACAATTATGATTGATGTTCTCAAAAAAAGGGAAAATGAAATTACAAATTTTTGAACTAATTGATTCTTGTGAACATCCATTACTTTAGAGCATCACATCGACCAACATATTGAAAACTCGTTCCAAAGAGAAAGAAACAAAAACAAAAGACCACAGAGAATCCAAAAGTAGGCATTTTCTTCTTGACTTAATGAATGTCAAATCTTGTATATCAATAGAAAATGCCGAAACTATCAACTAAGAGAATCCTAGCAATTTCAAGAATAAAGAATTGAAAACTTAAATAATAGAAACTAATGACAATTTTTTCTACAATTTTGCATGCAAAACTTCTTAGATGAATTTTAAACCAATCTTTCACTTTCTTCTTTGTTTTCACCCAAAAGACAGATTCTGCGATAAAAATTTAGGTAAGGTCACTTTGCAATATGAAAAAAGTGCTTTGATCACAGCAGAGGAAAGAACATAGAAGATATCCCTAACTAAGAAGCAATGAGAAGGCAGCCACTGCAGTTAAAAAAGTGTGAAAGATCCAATAAAGAAATTCATGCACCATATATAATAAAGCCCCATTGCTACTGAGCATAAAGTGAAATAATTTTTTTAAAGGCGAAATTTTTACCATCATGCTAGGATGAGAGTTTTTCTGGGTCTTACCTGAACAATGAGATAAGGCCTGTTTAAATAAAGTAATGAAAGCTTCCTCAACCAATCCATTTTGGGTATACCCAGCAATCATAGCATTTCCAAGTGGCTTGATCTCTGTCTCCAGGATGGTTTCTCTCAAAAATTTGTTGAGAAGCCTTAATCAAACCAGATTTTGCATACATGTCTATAAGGTAACTTTCCATTCCCTCAAACTGAATGCCATGCCTTAATAGATAAGCAAATCATTTACATATTCACAACAAACAAATCATTTACATATTCACTTCCCAATTTAACAAGCAATCCATTAAGTACATTACCGTTCTTATAGTCCTCTAAACTCGACAAAGCCGGGAAAACATTAACAAAACTAACAAGACTGGGTCTAATTCCCTTCATCATTATCATCCTAAATTGCCTAATCGCTTCTGCATCTCTCTTTGTCTTTACGCACCATGAAACCATAGTATTCCAAGAAACAACATTTCTGCTTTCATCGTATCAAAACTTTACAAACTAAATCATACTTCGAATAATCAAAATCATAATAACCACACCCACCAATTTCACTATCCACCACATAAACAAGTAGAGTACATATTCAACAGATAACTATACACAATCCTACTGGGGTTCAATAAGCCCCTAACAAAATAGCAATGAACAGCTTTTCCGACTCTCAAATTGCGCGTCGCGGCACATGCCTTGAAAGCCGAAGAGTAAGTATAGTTATCACACAAAGTATAATGAGCGCATTCTTTCATCTGGGCATAGAACAAAATGGCATCTCGTGGCATCTAGTTGCAAATAAAACCAATAATGATGGTGTTCCAAAGGACGGTAGTTGGGCAGGGAATTGTGTTGAACAGTTGGCGGGCTAAATGAGGTTGGCCTTCTTGGCATATTTTGCTTAAGCGGGAACGATTGTGAGTTTGGGAATTGGCCTTTTAACAGCCAACATTTTTGCAGCTAGATGTCTTCACTAAAAATGGTTTTCATTCTCCCATTTTCAAAGTCCAACTCGAATATTCCAGTTCATTCAATAAACTGCGAGATGGCATCTAGATTGGAGTTTTGGCTGGCCCTATAACCAGCATTTTTCATTTCCATGGCTAATCCTTCCAACATCTCATATATATCATCACTTTGCGGATGCTCTTGATCCTTAGATGCAAAACAGGTTCACATAACCTCCAGTATCAATCCAAGAACATCCAACTTCTTTTCTCAACCCTCTTTCTCTCATCGCTTTCCTTACTTTGTCAACATTTTCCCAGTTTCCTTCTTCTGCATAGATATTTGAGAGCAAAACATGTTAGCCCGTCATTTTGTTTCTTGTATCTAATTCGAGCAAATTCTTGGCCACAACTTCTCACAATTCAGATTTTCCATGAAGTCTGCAAGCACCAAGTGAACCCCAAATTTCCAACACATTCCCCTCTTCACCTATTTTTTGGACAAACTCATAGGCTTCAACCATCCACCCAACCCTACATAACATATCCGCAACAAAACAATAGTGCTCGGTTGAGGGCTGAATCTTGTATTTACTCTCCATCAACTCAAATATGTGAAGACCTTCATCAACCAAGCCGGCATAACTACAAGCAGACAACATTGCAACAAAGGTAACAGCATCAGGTTCACTGTCACATTCTTGCATTCTGTGAAACCAAGAGACAGCTCTCTTGCTCATCCCAAGTTGACCATAACCTAATATCATTGTGGTATATGTGACAGGATTTTTTTTAGAGGTTTGGGCAAACACATTTTCAGCATAAGAAATTGACCCTGACTTAGAATACATATCAACAAGAGCAGAGCCTACAAAGACATTTTAATCCAACAAATGGTGGATAGAAAATACGTGAAGTTGCTTGCCCAACTCTATACTTCCCATTGGATTACAAGCTGGAAGCACATATGCCATAGTCACAACATTGGGAGGTGATCATTGTGAAGATGAACGAAGTGGATATGGTTGGCTGCAGAGACTGAGTCGCGGTAGGCATTGACTTCGGAGTTAGAAGGTAGTTTCATGATGAGGAAGGTGATGGAGAGGTGGTGGTGGTAGTGAACGAGGAGCTTGGCCAGCTCCACAGAATAAAGATGAGCTGAGCTTTCTTGTTCATTGTGTGGATGATTGATGATTCATAAATAATTGTAAATGATGTCAGTGCTTTGCTAGTACTGAAAAGAGTAGAGACACGTGTAACTCATGCAATGAGTGTATGCCATGTCAGCATACAACGAGTGTACTATGAATGAGTCTATCCCATGTAATTATGATCAATCATATGAAGGATTAAATGAGTTAAATCTATTTTGATATTTGACATTAGTTATGTCACAAATCCATTATCTTATAACCCATTAAAACCATCCAATTATATATAGTAATTAATATATAAGAATAAGAAGAATGTTATTTACCTGCTGGAAGTCACATGAAGTAGTTCAGCATCCCTTAACAAGGTTAGAACTTAAGAATGCCTGGTTGAAGGTCAAGTGCTGTAGCCCCTTAAATCCCTCAGGGGGACACTGGCGCAAACTGGCAGAACGCAGTAGATGGCGTCAACCTCCCTGGCAACTCCACGATCATGCTGCCCCATTGCAGATGATGATGCACTAGAGCGAGAATATGCCCTTGTTGAGTTCTGCAATCCATGTAACATTTGTTCCTGTCACAATTATGACTGATGTTCTCAAAAAAAGGGAAATGAAATTACAAATTTTTGAACTAATTGATTCTTGTGAACATCCATTACTTTAGAGCATCACATCGACCAACATATCGAAAACTCGTTCCTAACAAGAAAGAAACAAAAACAAAAGACCACAGAGAATCCAAAAGTAGGCATTTTCTTCTTGACTTAATGAATGTCAAATATTGTATATCAATAGAAAATGCCGAAACTATCAACTTAAAGAGAATCCTAGCAGTTTCAAGAATAAAGAATCGAAAATTTAGAAAATAGAAACTAATGACAATTTTTTCTACAATTTTGCATGCAGAACTTCTTAGATGAATTTTAAACCAATCTTTCACTTTCTTCTTTGTTTCCACCCAAAAGACATATTCTGCGATAAAAATTTAGGCAAGGTCACTTTACAATATGAAAAAAGTGCTTTGATCACAGCAGAGGAAAGAACATAGAAGATATCCCTAACTAAGAAGCAATGAGAAGGCAGCCACTGCAGTTAAAAAAGTGTGAAAGATCCAATAAAGAAACTTCATGCACCATATATAATAAAGCCCCATTGCTACTGAGCATAAAGTGATATAATTTTTTTAAAGGCGAAATTTTTACCATCATGCTAGGATGAGAGTTTTTCTGGGTCTTACCTGAACAATGAGATAAGGCCTGTTTAAATAAGTAATGAAAGCTTCCTCAACCAATCCATTTTGGGTGTACCCAGCAATCATAGCATTCCAAGTGGCTTGATCTCTGTCTCCAGGATGGTTTCTCTCAAAAATTTGTTGAGAAGCCTTAATCAAACCAGATTTTGCATACATGTCTATAAGGTAACTTTCCATTCCCTCAAACTGAATGCCATGCCTTAATAGATAAGCAAATCATTTACATATTCACAACAAACAAATCATTTACATATTCACTTCCCAATTTAACAAGCAATCCATTAAGTACGTTACCGTTCTTATAGTCCTCTAAACTCGACAAAGCCGGGAAAACATTAACAAAACTAACAGTACTGGGTCTAATTCCCTTCATCATTATCATCCTAAATTGCCTGATCGCTTCTGCATCTCTCTCTGTCTTTACGCACCATGAAACCATAGTATTCCAAGAAAAAACATTTCTGCTTGTCATCGTATCAAAAACTTTACAAACTAAATCATACTTCGAATAATCAAAATCATAATAACCACACCCACCAATTTCACTATCCACCACAGAACTCAAACAAGTAGAGTACATATTCAACAGATAGTTATACACAATCCTACTTGGGTTCAATAAGCCCCTAACAAAATAGCAATGAACAGCTTTTCCGACTCTGAAATTGTGCGTCGCGGCACATGCCTTGAAAGCCGAAGAGTAAGTATAGTTATCACACAAAGTATAATGAGCGCATTCTTTCATCTGGGCATAGAACAAAATGGCATCTCGTGGCATCTAGTTGCAAATAAAACCAATAATGATGGTGTTCCAAAGGACGGTAGTTGGGCAAGGAATTGTGTTGAACGGTTGGCGGGCTAAATGAGGTTGGCCTTCTTGGCATATTTTGCTCAAGCGAGAACGATTGTGAGTTTGGGAATTGGCGGTGAAAGGGAAAGGGGTGGCGGAAAAGTGGGGGGCGGTGGTGGTGGTGGCGGAAGAGGAACAGAGGAGGCCATGGATGGATGAGTGAGTTTTGTTGGCAGTCAATCAACTAAAAGTGCCTTTTTTGAGTTTGGGTAACTTTTTTTGGGCTTCCCAAGAAGCCTATACCTTTGGGCCCATAATAAAAGAACTAAACACAAATATTTACTTTTCTTCTTCGAGGTTCAACTCTTGAACAGTTGAACCCATAAGAAGGGTTTTTGGTTTCGTTTTTTACTTTTTGTTTTGCAGAATCCCATGAAAAAGCAAGGAAGCAGAAAATGCAAGAGAGGGAGACAGCGCCAACCAGAAAATCAACTCTCAAATACAAACACAAAGCATAGCAAAATGACCCTTAAACATCAACCTTCTGCTTCTCCTTCTTCCAAACCACCGAAGTCCTCCGCTTTCCTCGACAAGGTCTCTCTCTTTCACACTCTTTTTTAATATCTGTAAGATTCTATATGTAATTTTTGGGAATATTTTGAATGATGGGTATAGGGTTTGGTTTTGGTTTTTAAATATGCAGATGCAGAGTCCGGTTCCTGGTTCGGTTCTTGGTTCCTGCAGTGAAGGAACTGGAATCGGGGAGTCCCGATTCCAACTTCTTAGAACCGGAACCTACCCTGTAAATGACGGTTCCGGTTACTATCTGAAATCAGAGGTCCGGATGCTTGTCGGTTTTGGGTCTATCCTTTACCCATACTCAGCCTAAAACTCTCCAGAACTTTTATTATAATAAGCTTTTGGGGTGTAGATTTATTTCATATTTTTATTTTTTAATTAATCATTAATTGCAGCTTCTGACCAAAAGAATCTCTCTCTACAACATGATTGATTGATTTTATATACATGTGCAACAAGATCACTACTTTATCAAAGGAGTGATCTAGATCCCTTATCCACTCCTTAGAAGAAAAGAAATCACAAATTTTCATTACATTTTCCTCTGCCATCGCCAAGAATGAAGAAAGATAAGCTTGTGTTCATCTCTCTAGCAGGCGCAGGCCACTTGGTTCATGAAGTTGAGTTTGCAAAGCGATTGTCAGAGCGAGATGATGGACGTTCTACAGTGTTCAGAAATTATATAAGGAAAGTGTTGCTTCGCTGAGGGAATGGTTACGTGTTGCATGTAATGCAAGCGGTTTTCTCATGCATGTTTCTTAAGGCTGAAAGTTATTTTCGTGTATGAACTAAATTATCCATTCACTGGGCTCCCTAGCTCATTGTTTTATATTTTTCCCCAGGTTTACATACAGGGAACGTGAGGCGCTTGCTTATGCTTTAGGTTAGCCCACAGATGCATGTTCATTCGCATAACGCTTGTACATCTTAGAGGAGCACTCTGATACAGTGTTTTATGTAAATACTTACACTTTCATAATCGTGTTTTGAATTGTACTACTGTCATTAAAGTTTTATAAATGGTTTTCCTTAAAAAAAAAATTCACCCTCCTCTCAGGATCCCTAGTCCTTGGAAACGCTTGGATAGGGTAAGGGGGGCGGCTAAGAACACCTTCGATGGAACCCACTTTCATCATGACAAAATGAGTAGTCGTAAGGGATGGTTAGAAAGAGATATCCAAATCAGCTGAAACCAGAATAAGGACAGGAGAATCAAAGATTAAAGTAAAGTAAACTATGGTGAACACCGGACGAGTGAAGGCGAACTGGCAAAGTCACGTTGTCGCGGTTGCGGAGCTGTGAAGGTGAAGAAAGGGAGAAAGGGTTAGAGATTTCAATTTTGAAATTTTGTTTTGTTAGGTCGGTCTGGTTTACTGTTACTAACTCGATTTATTCTGACTCGGCGGTTGAACCCCAGATTAGTATTGTTCACGTTGGGTCAATCCAACCCAAAAGGCAAAAGCCGGGTTAAATCATGTGATCAAACTCGATTGGAAGGCTGGTTCATGGTTGAACCAATCGAATTCTGTTCAGGTTTTAAAACAGAGATATTGATTGGCTAGCGTTATAAGCTAGATAGTTTTCAATACCTAAATGAATAACCCATATGTGATATACCTAAAGATAGTGTTTTTATTTGCTTCCATATATTGGTTTGTAGAAGATTAATGTAATTTATATTTAATTTCATGCATGCTTAGATATATTTGATTGATTAAAATGTTTTTGTTTTCTTCATTATAAAGCTTACATTCTTGGACTCTGTTATTCACAGTTGGGCATGATTACTTTGTCATCTCTCAACTTACATTATCTATTTTTAATCATATTTCTATTACTATAAATTACTTCATTAAAAAAATAAAGAAATCTTATTAATTAATTAGGATTAATTTTCTATTGAATCAATCATAATTTTTACTACTTTCTGTATAATTAATTTACTATGCATAAATAATTGTTTTAATTATATTACAACCACAAAAACCGAAAATTGTATTGTAATATTTAATTTTCTTTATTTATAGATCTAGCTAGAGCTAGCATAGATAAATAAATCTGTTTTGGGTGGACTCCACTAATTAATTATTCTTTAATAAACCTCTTAATTGTTATAATTTTAATTGTTTTAAAACATATATAGACTGCAAGTTTGTCAAAAATCACTCCTTAGTATGAGTTCATTCTTTGTGCACACTTATGCCTCAAACCGACCATCTACATTCCTTCTCTCCATTTCCCATAATTCAATTTTTTATTTCTTCAAATTATTTATATATATACTAAAATTATGTTAATTGTGATTGTAATTACACCTTCTCAAATAGCACCATCAATAATTGCTACGATCACTTATCATTTTTCAACTTCATTATCTATAAATTTTGTATCTTTTATTATAAATAGTTTGGATTGTTAGTTTAAACCAAATGATCCTTAGAAACATCCAGAGAGCATAAATAGATAAATTGTTATTAGAGTGAACTTAATATTTTATTTTTCAACAAGTTTAACAACAGAAAAAAAAATTATTAATTCATCCCTAAGATTTGAAGGTTCAATTCCTATCAAAGATGTATTAATTTTCATATAAACCCCTAATTGTTCTTGCTCTCATAGTTAGTCTAAAGAGAATGGAAAATTGGTGACAGACAAGGTGGGTCATCCCACTTGCTAAAAGAAAGAAAAAAAAGCTCGTATTGTGTAATAATTTATATCTCATTTTTTCAACTTTAGACTGATTACTATCCGTCAAGAATTTAGGCTTGCAACGTCATGTTAATTAGTTCATAGGAATTACACTTCTGGCAGACATAGTGGGTTAATAATTCCATTTGCGATTGAAAAAATAAATTTAATAATAAAAAAATAGGACTTTGTAGGATCACTTTAAATTATTTCAATCAATTAGTTAGTTTTTCTAACAAAAGAAAAATAAATAGAAGATTAAAGAACAGCAAAAGATAAACTAATCATGATTAAATTTACTGCAATGTGTTTGATGCAGGATGAATTTTGTGAAAGTATCGTCAATCACCTAAAATAACTGAGTTTTTATTTTTTAAGAGAGAGATTTTACTTTCTTAACTTATGGCATTCAAAAATGATTTGCACCTATATAATCATTTTATTTATTGTAATTTCTATAATATCAAACTTCTATTTATAGGATATATGTAACTATAAAATTAAGAAACAATAAAAATTTTGTTTATTAACATATGACGTTAGATTATATCAAATTAAACTAAATTTAATAGTATAGTATTTAACAGTTTAATTAAAATATATTAGACCATGTGTTATTTTAACGTTACACTAAGTAGTATAGCATTTTTAAAAGACAACATATTCTGACTATTTTTGTTCTTGACTAAGAAGACTTAAGTGTTGAGAAATTAAAATTTTAAAATTGTTTATGAGAATTAATAATGTTAAATGTTTATATAGTAAATAATCTACTGCAGTTAGTTATTGAAAAAAGGAAATAATTCTAATAGATTATTATGAATTTTAATAATATATAATAAGCAAACTTTTTATCCATTAAACACGCTATCAACATTCAAAAAATTTGATAATGAAAAGAAAATACAATATATCTCAAGTCCTTGACCCTTTTCCACATTGAACACTTGCGTTCATTGCTTTTTCTGTCATTCATTGAAATTATAAAGTTGTTTGTCTGCTTCTTTTTCTTCTGTCAAAAAGAAATTCATTGCAGTCCACTATAATTTCTTCCAACTTTGAATACAAGCAGATAAGCCTTTATCATCTGCTTTTATCATTC
>CM047905.1:23966914-23991327 GCA_026229545.1 Pistacia atlantica
TATCATAAATTCTCTCGATATTTATATATTTCTAGTTAAGAGAGATGAGGAGACAAAAAGTTTAAATCACATAAGTTTTGTGTGAATTGATGTTCTCCAGTAATGTCATAGTTTATTTAGCTGGCTTAACTTCTATGAGATCTGCCAACATTGAGGCAAATTCTACCCTTTAACTTCTTCAAGAACGAAAAAGTTTATGTTACCACGGGATACTGCATTAATGATATCACAAATCAATATATGCATACTACATAGATATTCAATTTAATCACCAATCTCATTGATTATAAAAATGGATGGTAAAGAAAAAAAATTCTCAGACAACATATATACATGGACTTGTGACATGACTGACATGATATCTTGTGATATTCTATGTTTTTCTCGAAAATATACCCAACTCTAAATTTATCACTTTATAATATTGTCCACAGTTCCAGAGCATCAAAGATCATACAACAAAACCAATGGATATTCGTAGCAAGGCATCAAATGCACCTGAGCAAACATAATTTATTTGCATGCTTTCTTATTAAAATTCATCGCAAATCTTTCTCATGCCGACTTCAAATAAAAGCAACTAAGCAATATGATCAACATTTAAAGGAAAAAGTAGTCATGTTTGCAATAAACTTTCAACAAAAAGGAATGTCAATAAACTAATATGTAATGAGACGATGCATACAATGAGAGGGAACAATTAAGAAGGTAACTTGCATTTGTGACAGGAGCTTATAACGTCAAAATTCTCTAGTCTTCCCAGATAATTTAATTCATTAAAGGGATTCAAACAAAAGCAGTTATGAGTCAACAATTGTCAAGGTGAAGCTCCACTTATTGACTAACCAGTCAGCAACCTGAATTCACCTCCTAAATGCTTTGGCAATATTTTAGTAACTTAAAGAACTTATCCTATCCTCAGAGTTTACACATCTGTTCTAGCCTCTGTTTGAGCTGTTAAACGATACATACTTGTTTGTTGTGTCTATATGAGTTGAGAAAACCTTTCGATTAGTAGACCATCTTTAACAACATGACCTTGAAACCAAACACATGGCATGAGATGCACCAACTGCAACAGATAACACCTTGTGGGGTCCCAATCCATCATCCTCCGTTAGAAACTTGACTTCAACAGGACACAGTTGTACCTCTGGCAACCCAGGAACTCCCAATTGAGAATCTTTGGCATTTCCCCACATGTACAACTTCCCCTTATCTGAATATATAGCAAATTATCAAACAATATGGTAAAAACAAATATATAATCATGAGTTTTATTTATTTGATTTGCATATAAAATTATTGTTCTATAATGATATCCAAATATTTGATTTTATTAAATTTAAGTATCTTTCAACTTAGTTGAATACTAAAAGATATCCTCAAACCTCATTTCTGTGCTATTATGAGATCGGATAACTATAGATACTTTGGAAGATTGTAGGATTGAAGGGTGATGGAAATATCAAGGACCTGTTATGGCTGCTGAGGATGAGCCCCCACAAGCGATGTAAACTACACGCTCATCAGCTAAAGCCTCAATCACCACAGGTACTTTCTGATTTTCAGTTGAAGAATGACCCAACTGACCATGTCCACCATATCCCCAAGAAAGAACTTTGCCTTCATCTGAAATTATACATAAAAAATGAAAACCAATATTAGTATACAGCCTAGAATAGGAAGGAGGGGGTGAGAAGTGAGGAATGGATTTAATAAGGTTGCCATGGCAATTGTGAATTTAAGCAATTATTTTACCAGTTAATGTAAGGGAGTGATAGCCACCACTTGCTATCTGAATGATACAAACACCTTCAAGGCTAGGAATTTAGTAATTTACCAGTTAATGTAAGGGAGTGATAGCCACCACTTGCTCTCTGAATGATACAAACACCTTCAAGGCTAGGAATTGGCTTGGGTCTCCAACCACCAACCTTATCACCTCTTCCAAGCTCATAGTTAGAACTTGCTGAGCAGAACACATGACAATGTGTAATCTGATGTCATTGTAATGTTACACAAGCAGAGATAAATGGAATTTCATCAAAGTTGAAAACTTAACAGAGTGATATCCAGAACTGTGCAACTATTCCGAACAAATAAATGAAAGTAACTAAACTGCAATTGGGTAGAGATAAGGAGAGAAAATCAGACAAAAGAGTTGATATCTTTACCTCCCCAATTCCAAAGTTGCCCTTCCTCTGTCAGCACTGTTGTAAAAAAGCCACCACAAGAAACAGCAGCCACAGATACAGGTAATGCTTTGACCTTAGAAGGGATACTAAGTCCACCTCCCTCATTAGGGCCTGGACCAGGACCAAGGCCCAGTCTTCCATCTCCTTCATCTCGACCCCAAGTGTAAAGTTCCCCTATATTCAATAATAGATGGATTAAGATATTTGACAGCCCTCTTTCCTTATTCTTTCTGTAACAAATATGAAGGCAATATGAATCATCTTCTCATAAAGAACAACTAGAAACCCATAAATGCAAGAATACATAAACCTACAGACATTTGAAATATGTTCCATTCAATTTGTTCTGCAGTACTAGATTGATATGTTTTCCACATTATCAGTTCAAGAGGGCTGTTTCTGAAGGTACAAATCAAAACTCATATAAATTTAGTCCAAGTTAAGAAGAACCCAATAGTATATACATGTAAAGAAATTTCCATACAGAAAACAGGGTCAGTTAAGAAGAACAACCTGATTCAGTTATTGCAGCAGTATGTGTCCCACTGGTTGCGATGTGCCGTATTTTCCCATTCCAAGAACCTTTCACCAATCTAGGAAACAACTCTCTATGATAGACAGAATGTCCAAGTGCACCAAAACCACCATAACCCCTGCAAACTTTTAATGAAAGAGCCATTGTATTATCAGGCTAAAAACACGTTAGTGAACACAACAATGTGATGAATATGTGCACACAACTCTCTTCTCCTGATATTTATCCAATCAAGCACAAGCACATCATTAATTATCGGGCCAACCAGTTAAACCGACATAGTTATACTCTAAATCTTGAATAACAACACTTAGTTGCTTCAACATCTCCATTTTACTAAATAAGAAAGGAAAAATGCTCTGTTGATCAAATGCGATTCCATATATTGATAAAAGCTCTTTTGCTTTCTCTTTTATTAGTCCTTTGGTTGCAATTCAAGGAGAGTGCTATGTCATGTCAACTAACTTCCCCAATAAGCTCTTTTAAAAATATTAAATTACCATACCCAAAATTTTTTTGGTTAGAGTATTAAAATTACCCCTGCAAGATTCATCACTCCAAATTTAAGATCAATAATTTGTATGGACTCCAAACAAAACAACATCTTGTTGCAAATCATAAATAAAAGTGATTGTGTTTGTATGCCTTTTTGCTAATTTACTTCTGAAAAAAGCACTTTTTAACCTGTGATTACTCAACCATACATACAATTCTAATAACTCAATAAGCTTGCTAATTTATGCCAAAGCAACCGATGTTGAAACCTTCACACCAAACAAACACTCAATCGATGAACAAATAATGAATGTAGAGTTGCTAATTACTCACTGACCAAGCGAAAATCTTCCCAAGTGAAGTCAAAGCAACAGAGTGAACTCCACCAAGAGCAACACACTGAACAGGATCATCACCCAAATAAGGGTTCAAACTAGGCACAAACACAGAATTTTCATGCCCAAAACCAAGTCTCCCACCATCTCCTTTCCCCCAAACCCACAGCTTTCCATCCACAACCAACCCACTATGAAACAACCCACATGAAATATTCAAACTAGAACCCGAACCCACTTCAGAATCTTTCTGAACAAGTCGACCGGAAGTTTGGGAGATGGTAAAGGGTAGAGAAAGACTGAGGTTTGCAACTGGGGCTGGGTAGAGTCTCACTTCTTCAATGCCACCGCCCAACTGGCCTGAGGCGCCTCTCCCCCACGAGGAGGTTGGAGAGTGACGGCGTCGTTTTGATTGTCATTTGTGTGCGTGTAGAGAAGTGGGATTTTGGTGGATGAAGAGGAAGTGGAGAGATGGCGACATTGGCGAGTGAGAGTTGGGAGGCGTTGGCGAAGAAGCATTGAAGTTGAAGAAGGGGTTGTATTTGTAAAACATAAAACCTGCCCAAACCTAGTATTACTAGTTTCTCGGGACAATATCATATTCATCCATAAGTTTTGAATAAATACCATTTTCATCCAGTATTTTTGGAACGTGGTACTGTTACCCCGATCAGATAATGGAGTTAGCGAGGGTGTTAGACGGTCTAGGGGCATAAACGTCATTTCAGTACAATTTAATCAAATAGCAACAATATAAAAAAAAGGTGATCATTGTTATAGATTTCTCCTTGATAAGTACAATTTCCTATGTAAAAAGAACCACACAAAAATAAGCAAAAAGGATTTTATGTCATATTACGAATTCAGGTTGGTTGTAGAGAATTTGCTTTTATAATTGAATCGAATAGTGACACTACACTGACCATTGTTTGACCAACATTGGTCTGTGTTGAACAGTGTTTTGATTTCTGTTAATCAACATTGACTATTAACATGTTTATCTTTTGACTTTTTTTTTTTTTTAATTATTAGTTACATAATAATTAAAAATATATTAGTTTTTAATAAATGAATTTATGTTAGAAAAAAAAAGTCAGTATTATACACTGTAATTCATATACCGAAGATAGTATAGTATAAAAATAATGCAACGCAATATTCTCCTAAACGTCATACAATATTTAGCATAACCTTATATAATACAATGCAATGTTATGTTATGTGATTTGTTTAATACTATACAATATTGCGTATCAAACATGCCGTAAATTCGTTATAATGAAGTGACTTATCTTTCAATTGCTTATGAGTCATAAAGTCAACATTTTTAATTAATTTTTTTACATCTCATGATCAACAACTTATTCATTGAACTAAATTTTAATTATAGTAATAGAATTATTGGGTTAAGCATCCATGAATGCACTTACTATCTATAACCCATTAGTGATGGTTACCAAATAACATTTGTAACATCTCCCCTTGTAGTCGGATGGTAAACCCTTTAGTTACTAGGATTAGTTATATCTAGGAGATCTTATATTTTAGTCACGGCCATCAATTAATCAATCAATAGAAACATTTATAGATTTTCTCTTTTACTCTCTGTAATATGATTTTGACAGAAGTATTTATACTACGATTAAATTACAAAAAACATCAACCCTTGAGTGGTCAGGCGGTCAACTAGGATTCTTGAATATATTATTCAAGAGGTCTTGAGTTTGTTCACCTCTATTGCTAATAAGGATGACCATTAGAAGATTACCCCGCCGTTAACTTCAAGGTTGAAAAGTGCTTAAGCGGTTCTAAACACCCCTGGTTACCCAAAAAAAAAAAAAAAAAAACCCTTATTGAAAGAGAAGACATGTCAAGTACTTGTTATATAAACAACAAGAACTTGGATGTAAGGTTTTTATGAATTCTTACGCTTTCGCAAATATTGATTTAAAAAACAAAACAATTAATGGTGGGGATGAATTATAATTTACAGTATGTTAGTGATGCATGCACTAACCTAGTCATGTTCCACTTTCCTTGCACTAGACCAATCTAGAATTCATGAAGTAGAAATTCTATTGGAGAAAGTAAAGTTTTATACAGTATATATACATCATTTTAAATCATGAACATTAATTTTCTTATTTGTATACACTCTCAATATCAATTTTATTTTAAGAAGGCCTAAAGAAAGCATAAACGACTAGAAAAGAAAACCACTTCAACCTCATTATCATGTTATAGTAATTACTAATAATTACCAAATTCAATATATTTTCTCTTTTATAATTAATGAGAGAAAAAAATCATCATTAAAATGTGCCCTAATTTCATATATATATATATATATATTTTTTTTTTTTGTAGGGAATAATGATAATTGGAATAACATTTTATGTTTGAACATTGGCGGTGAGAAGGAGAAGTCCAGTTTTCATGACAGCATTTAGACCTTTAGCGACAATAATTTCAGCCATTATGGGACTTCTAATTTTAGGAGATGCCCTGCACTTGGGAGGGTATGCTTAAATTTTAATTGATTTCTTGAATTAATTATTAATTACTATTGTTGATCAGTCTATCATTTTTCATAATTAACTAATTAATTTAATTTCAATTATTTCAGAATTCTGGGAGCAATATTGATAGTTATTGGTTTGTATGCAACTCTTTGGGGGAAAAAAGAAAGAGAAAGATAGGAATTAATAAAATTAAAATAATAGTATTCAAGTTGTAATTTTTACTTTTAATATTGCTATTTTAATTTAATTATCTCATGGTCATCATGATATAATTATTTTACCCCTTGGTTTTCAGTCCCCCATATTCATATTCTATCGTCGAAAATACTAGGATTAACTCCTCTTACTCTAATAGACGTTAATGAAATAAGGCCCTTGATATGAAGACTATTAGCTTCCAGAGGGCTTTGAATTAACTTCTTGATGCACCACATAGTTTAACTTTTTTATTTACTATTAGAGAATCGGTCGAACATTGATATTTACAACACACCGATGTCTTTTAGAAAGCAATAATGTTAGGTCCACAACTCTCTCTCACAACATTCTCTCATAACCCTCGACGTGGTAACTTGTCATTGGTTAGCTCGCAAATTGACAGACGAAACCTATTTTGCAAGCTGACTAATGACAAGCTTTCACGTCGAGATTTGTGAGATTGAGTTGTAGATCTAACATTACTCTTTAAAAAGACCAAATATATATATATATATATATATATATATATAGTTTTTTTAATCATTACATCACTCTTTAAATATGTTGAAGTGTAAAATAGGAAATATGATTATTCTCATTATAAAATAGGAAATATGATTATTCTCATTAAAGACTATCTTCTATATTAGGTTAGGATCCAAGCTATTAAGAATTAGATCAGTTATGATAGGAATGTAACAATTTAATTCCTAGATTAGGCTTTTGTTTTTTGCTATAAATTCATTGTACATTTCATTGTGATGTATATAAGTAAAAACAAAGTATTTCTTCACATGGTATCAAAGCAAGGTTTCTGAAATTCCAATTTTTTTTCTCTTCTCTCTTTCTCAGCATTTTTTTTCGGCGACTGTTCTTGAGCAACGATCAGGATTTGGTCTAATCACACCAGACTGATCGTCTTCTCATCGTCGTCATAACCCAGGTGGTTTCATCGTCGGCCGCCGCTGGACGCGCCCTCACGCGTCGATCGTGTTTCTATCAGCCACTACTCCGATCTGTTTTTCCAGCGAGCATTCTGTTTTTTCGGCAAGCATGAGCTTCTGTTTTTCCGTCGGCTTCGAGACACTCTAACCTTCTTCATGGATCCCCCTAAATCAGCCTCTTAGTCACATCCAAGTGGTTTTTCTTTTTTATCTCTCCTTCCCATCACCATTGAGAGATTAATTGGGACTGTTAATTATTCATCCTAGGCTGCCTCTATCGAATTATGGTGTATGGGTCAAGGTCTGGAGGATCACTTGACCACCAAGGCGGCCGATATTACATCAGATAAGTCTTCCTGGACTAAAATTGATGCTATGTTATGTAGTATGTTATGGCAAACTATTGATCGCCCCCTTCACCCTATTTACAAATCTTACGGCTCTTGTGTTGATAGTTGGAGTCAGGCTAAACTTTTCTATACAATTGACATTCAATGTTTATATTCTATTGTGTCCAACTTAGTTCATCTCAAACAATAGGATATGAATATGTCAGACTTCCTTGGTAAGATGGCCTCCCAAGACGAATTCAATCATGCTTACCAATTGGTAAATCATGTGAAGATTTGGCTCAATGGGACAAGTTCTTTATAGTCCTGACCCTTGCAGCTCTAGGTCCAGATCTTACACCTGTTCGAGATCAAATGCTTTTTGGATCTACTGTGCCTTCCCTTGATGAAGTGTTTGCCAGATTACTTCGTGTTTCCTCCCCTACTATAGTGCATTCCCCTGGTGACTCTTCGATTCTTGTTTCTTAGTCCCACACTTTTACTCAAAGAGAACAGGGCAATCGAGGTGGCAGAGGAAATCAACCCAAGTGTAGTTACTGTCATCGGTGGGGACATGCCAGAGAGAAATGTTTTAAGTTACATGGTCGACCTACCCGGGCTGCTAATACTGCTCAGGCTGATCACTCTAATCTTCATTCTAAGTCCTCTACAGTGCAGGTTCAGCCCTCCTTAACTCTCACAGGTACTGATTATGATGAATATTTACGATGTCGAGCCGAGCAGCTTCTTCATCCATTGCCTCCGTCGCTGAAACGGGTAATTTAGTTGTCTGCCTTACTCAGGCTTCCGCTCTAAGACCTTGGGTCCTGGATTCAGGTGCCTCAGATCATATTTCTGGTAACCCCCGTTTACTTAATCAGATTACAAATACTGCATCTTTACCCCCTGTTACTTTAGCTAATGGGTCTAAAGCCGATGTTCAAGCTACTAGCTGTCCAAAACCCCTTCCCTCCTTAGAATTAGACTTTGTGCTTTATATTCCCAACTATCCCTTTAATCTCGTGTCTATCAGTAAACTTACACGCTCTTTAAATTGCTCTATTCATTTTGATACTGACTCTGTTGTTATACAGGACCACGACACGGGACGGATGATTGCCACAGGATGTGAGTCACAAGGTCTCTATCATCTCCATATCCCATCTACAGCATGCACTGTCTCTGGATCTCCTTCATAATTGTTTGGGCCATCCTAGTCTTTCCAAACTTCAGAAAATGATCCCAGGTCTATCTAAATTATCGTCCTTGAGTTGTGAGTCGTGTCAACTTGCCAAGCATAGTCGTAGTTCTTTTCCAAAGCATGTCAATAAACGGGTTACGTCCCCTTTTGAGTTAGTGCATTCAGATTTGTGGGGTCCTTGTCGTGTTACCTCTACTTTGGGGTTTAAATATTTTGTTACCTTTATTGATGACTATTCCCGTTGCACTTGGTTATTTCTTATGCGATCTCGTTCTGAATTATTTTTCATATTTTCATCATTTTGTGCTGAAATTAAGACTAAACATAATACTACCATTCGTATATTACGGAGTGATAATGCTCGTGAATATTTCTCTAATTCCTTTATAAATTTATGTCATCTCAGGGTATTCTTCATCAGTCTTCTTATGCTTATAGTCCCCAACAGAATGGCATTGCTGAGCGTAAAAATAGACACCTCATTGGAACTGCTCGCACTTTTCTTTTACATAGCCATGTCCCTTTCCGTTTTTGGGCTAACGCTGTTTTGACCACTTGTTACTTAATAAATAACATGCCTTCTTTTGTCTTACAAGACCAAGTCCCACACTCCATGTTATTCCTTGATCATCCATTATTTTCTCTTCCCCCACATGTCGTTGGGAGCACCTGTTTTGTTCACATTTTCTCTCCTAGTCAGGATAAACTGTCAGCCAAGTCTACGAAGTGTATTTTCTTAGGGTATTTACGTCTTCAGAAGGGCTACAAGTGTTATTCTCTTGCCACACATTGATACTTCATCTCTACTGATGTTACGTTCTTTGAGTCTTCTCCATTTTTTCCTTATCCTACATTAGAGTCTGATCCGATAGTAGATGTCCTACCAATTCCATACATTGCTTTCCCACCTTCGTCTATTTCGGTACCTTAGTCTAGTACTAATACCACTCTTCCTATCCACAATAGTCTTATTCCTTTTACAGGTGATCCTGATGTTCCTGCTATTGTTCCTGAGACCCCTGTCACTGCAGGTCCTGTGCTCGATTCCTCTAATGTCACGGTCTTGTCTCAAGCTGATCAGTTTCCCATTACTATTCGTAAAGGTATGCGGTCTACACACAACCCTCATCCCATCTACAATTTTTTGAGTTATCATCGTTTATATCCTCATATTATGCCTTTGTATCCACCCTTTCTTCTGTTTCTGTTCCTTGCACTGTTCATGAGGCACTTTCTCAACCCGGGTGGCGTCAGGCAATGGTTGAAGAAATTTCTGCTTTGCATCATAATCATACTTGGGAGTTAGTTTCCTTACCTCTAGGCCATTCGACTGTTAGTTTTCGTCCGATTGTTCTTTGCTATGGCTGCTATTCGACATTGGCCTATGCATCAATTGGATATTAAGAATGCTTTTCTTCATGGTAAACTTCAGGAAGATATTTATATGGAGCAACCTCCTGGTTTTGTTGCTCAGGGAGAGTCTGGTTTGGTATGTAAACTTCGTCGTTCTTTATATGGCCTAAAACAGTCTCCTCGTGCTTGGTTTGGACGATTTAGCACAGTTATCCAAGAGTTTGGTATGATTCGATGTGAGTTTGATCACTATATTTTCTATAGACATACATCATCAGGGCAATGTATCTATATGGTTGTCTATGTAGATGATATTGTTATTACAGGAAGTGATCAAGATGGCATTGGACAGTTGAAGCAACATTTGTTCAAACACTTTTAGACGAAAGACTTAGGGCTACTCAAATACTTTCTTGGCATAGAAGTCGCTCAGTCTAAATCTGGTATTGTTATTTCTCAGAGGAAGTATGTATTGGATATTCCAGAGGAAACAGGGATGTCAGATTGCAGACCAATAGACTCTCCTATGGATCCTAATTTAAAACTTTCACTTGGACAGGGGAAGCCTCTTGCTGATCTTGGAAGGTATCGAAGACTTGTTGGAAAACTTAACTATCTTACTATCACATGACTTGATATTTCCTTTTCTGTCAGTGTTGTAAGTCAGTTCCTTCAAACTCCATGTGATAGTCATTGGGATGCAGTTGTCCAGATTTTAAGATATATCAAGGGAGCACCAAGTAGAGGCTTAATGTATGAAAATAAGGGCCATTCACATATTGTCGGATATTCAGATGCTGATTGGGCAGGTTCTCCATCTGATAGACGTTCTACCTCAGGATTTTGTGTTCTTGTTGTAGGAAACCTAGTTTCATGGAAAAGTAAGAAACAAGCAGTTGTTGCAAGGTCAAGTGCTAAAGCAAAGTATCGTGCAATGGCCTTAGCCACTTGTGAGCTTGTTTGGTTAAAACAACTAATTCAAGAGTTGAGATTTGTCGAGGTATCACAAATGAAGTTACTCTGTGATAATTAGGCTGGCCTTCATATTGCTTCAAATCCAGTGTTTCATGAGATGACTAAACACATAGAAATTGATTGTCAATTTGTTGGAGAGAAAGTTCTATCAGGGTGTATTGCAACTAGTTATGTCAGTTCCAACAACCAGTTAGCAGACATCCTCACTAATTCTCTTAAGGGTTCTTGTGTTGATTTTATTGGTAACAAGCTTGGTGCATATGACTTATATGCTCCAACTTGAGGGGGAGTGTTGAAGTGTAAAATAGGAAATATGATTATTCTCATTGTAAAGTAGGAAATAGGATTATTCTCATTAAAGACTATCTTCTATATTAGGTTAAGATCAAAGCTATTAAGAATTAGATCAGTTATAATAGGAATGTAACAATTTACTTCCTAAATTAGGCTTTTTTTTTTTGCTATAAATTCATTGTACATTTCATTGTGATGTGTGTAAGTAAAGACAAAGTATTTCTTCATAAAATAGACAAAAAAAAAAAAAAGAATAATACTATACCAACAACATTTTTTCACAAACTTTCTCTTACAACCCTGATGTTGTAGCTCGCAATTAATTAGTGGGTTCCGTTGTGAATTAATCAATTATAAGCTGCCATGTCAGGGTTGTGAGAGAAGATTATTGGTGTAGTATTATTCAAAAAAAAAATATAGGTTTTTTTTTTATCATTATTATTAGTTGATCTTTATGGTTAATATATTAGTCCACATTAGTCAAACAAGCCTTCATAAAATTTAGGGAGCTATCCAAATGTGTTGCACAATATGCTAATGGTCTTCCATTAGGTCTTCAAGTTTTGGGCCTTTTTTTTTATTCGGAGGAAGAAAAGTTCATATACGGTGCATTGAAAAGACCAGAAAGAGATTGTGATAAAGATTTATTGGATAGACTTCAAATAAGCTTTGATGGGCAAGAAGAATTAGAGAAAAAGTATTTCTTGTAACATGTTTCTTTTAAAGAGAATAGAAATTATGTAACAAGAGTTCTTAAAAATAGTTTTTTTTTTCTTCTAAATATTGGAATAAATATTCTAATTTACAAATCAGTTGTAATTATTTTAGATGACGATAAATTGTGGGTACATGATTTGTTACAACACTAATTTTATAAGAGAAATAAGATACATTTAGACTTAAGTTAAAGTAATATATAGTTCAATCTAACCACTATTGGGTGGACCAACTGTCAACTAGAACTCTTGGGTGTATTATTCAAGAGGTTTTAAGTTTGATCTATCTGGATTGTTAATAGAGGTAGCCACTGAGGAAATTTACTGGATTGTCAACTTTAAGACATGAGAGATTAGTTGCTATGTGTACAAATTGTTCTGAACATCCCTAGTGACATGGTGGAATATGAAGCCCAAAGTCAGTTTCGCGCTCTCTCTCATTTTGCCACCAAAGGTGCAGAGAAATTTCATCTTCCCAGTTGGAGATTCAGGTCTAGCTTTTAGGTTTTTATTTTTCAGCTCCCAAGAGTTTTCATCGCCTGATCTAGAGACCACGCCTGTTGTTACTAAAACTGATGTGGCACAAGCAACATCACCTGATAATTTTACTATTGATGTTGCAGGGTATGAAGATTAGAATCTGGAGCCTGAAAAAGGTAACTATTTTGGCTTCTAAGAATTGGGATTTTGTTTTTATTTCAATATAGCGTGCATGATAACAATTAATGAGCTGTCTCTTTTGTTGATGTTTCAATGTTTCAGAGCCGGATGATGAGAATGATACGCCTCAAAAAGGTAGTGAATTAATCAAATTTGGTTTGTTGGGGTTGGGTTTTTTATACTTTCACATTTTTATATTCTGCTTTTTGTAGTATTGCAATGCTCCAGGTCATTAACTCAGCTGGGAGTGTACTACTATTATGATATCTCCAAACCAATAATTATTTCGTGATTGTAATTCTGATAATTGTGATGGGTTTCACTGATTATTTGTTTTTTGTTTTAAACGTGATACTAATGAAGGTTGGTAGTTGTGCAAATTTTTGTGATATGGCATTTTGTATTGATCCATTGCCATTTATTCTTCTTTAGTGGCCCTTCTGCTTGGTACTAGAATCTCATATTTTTGTTTAGTCTTTTGAGACTTATAAGCGTGTTGTGAGTTTTCTGACTTGATTGAAGTGATTGGTGGTTGTTACCAGATAGCGGAGAAGAAAAGTGTGATATTTTCTCTGGGGATTGGGAGGTCGCACTCTCAATTCTCATGCATTTAATTTTAATTTAAATTGCTATGCGGAGGTTTTAGTAAATATTAGCAAGAGATGGTGTAGTTCAAAGCTGTTCTGTTTACAGAAGGATGTTAGCAAATGGTAGTGTAGTTCAGAGCAGTCCAGTTTAAGGGAGGATGTTAGTAAGAGTTAGCAAAGTTAGTCATGTAGAAGTTCAGCTTAACCCACTGCGTTAGTTTGTTACTGAACCTAAGTTAGTTAACTACTGCACTCGTTAGTTACTGTTATGAGCACTATAAAAAGTGCACTTACTGTACAAACAGTAGAAAAAAGATAATACATGAATTTTTCAGATCTCTTTCTCGTTCTCTCTCTCTGTTTTCTTTTTGTTTTCTTCTCTAAACTCTCATGGTATCAGAGCCGTCGACTAACGTCTAAGATGGCTGATCCTACTCAATTCTCTCTCAATCAAAATAGCTCAGATATTAAATCGACCACTGAGCTCGTTAATTCTACAAACACCTCATCAATGTCCTCTTCTTCTCTTCCAGTAATTTCCCCCAAATTAACTAGGGATAATTACAGGTTCTGGAAATCACAAGTTTTATTTGCTGTAGGCTCCCATGACTTAGAGGAGCATCTTACTGGACTGATTTCATGTCCAGCGCCGTTTGTGAAAGTCCCAATTGAAGGCACTGAGGGGTCGACAGAGAAGAAACTTAATCTAGCGTATAATCAATGGAAGAAGACAGACAAGCTACTTGTAAGTTGGATTCTTGGTTCTGTTTCAGAATCTATGTTCTCAGTGGTGTCTAAGTGTCAATTTTTTGCTGATATGGGGATTGCACTTGAAAAAGAATTTCTTACGGAATCTAGAACTAAAACTGTGCACATTAAGAGTTTGCTGCAAAACACTAAGAAAGATAATCTTAGTATCCATGAATATTTTGTGAAGATGAAAGGATTTGCTGAAATATTGTCAGCTAGTGGAATTCTAATCTCTGATGAAGAACTAATGAACTACATTCTTGATGGTTTAAGTTCTAAATATGATGTCGCTGTAGTAAATATTGCTACAAGATTGGAGTCTAGGATAGATCCTATCTCTGTTCAGGAAGCACAGATTATTTTGCAAAAATATGAGTTGAGGTTGGAAAGAGTAAATCTAGTTGCAAATTCAGTTGTCAGCACTGAGTTTCATGGAGGTTCAATTCATCTTGCTAATCTCACTACTAATACAACTCAAACAAAATATCAGAGTGAACAGTCCTTGCTTAATACGGGACAACATCAGTTTTCACCCATACAGAACCATAATCTCTCCTCCCAAAATTTTGCTCCTCATCAATCTGGTAGTGGTCTCAATCAGTTTATGAACACAACACCACAGAACCACTTTTATTCCTCACAATTCACTGGTGTCAGAGGAAGAGGTAGAGGAGCTGGAAGAGGCAGGATTATATGTCAAGTTTGTGGAAAGAGTGGACACCTTGCATTGAATTGTTATCATCGGTTTGACACAAGCTACATTGGAGGAAATAACTCACTAGTCAGACCACCAAATTTCAATAACAATTACTCCAGAACTCAAGCTGGGTTTCAAAACCTACCGTACTTCACTCAGAATTCACCTCAACCCTATTATCATCCCAACACAAGTCACCAACCAACTGGATTTCCACCATTATCCTATCCATCAGCTGGTCTTCCATCAGGACCTAGTCAAAGCTCAGGCCAGTCACACACAAATTCTGGCCCTCAATCAGCCACAACTACATCGCCTAATCAAGTTTATCTGTCCCAGACTCAGCCATTACATTACTCTAATCCTGCTGCCAACTACATTACTGCACCTTCTACTGTCCAGGATGCAGCTTGGTACATGGATTCTAGAGCCACAGATCATGTGACTTCAGACCTGTCTCAACTTGCAGTAAACTCAAGCTACACTGGAAATGAGCAAATTCAGGTTGGAAATGGTGAGTTACTCTCTATATCACATACTGGTTTTACTTCATTACCATGTCAATCTAGGTCTCTTTACCTTGAGCATGTTTTATGTGTTCCTGACATTAGGAAAAATCTCTTAAGTATATCAAAATTTACTAAAGATAATGGAGTTATTGTTGAGTTTTTTGCTGATCACTGTGTTGTTAAGGACAAACAGTCCCAAGCTATTCTTCTTCAAGGAAGGCTTAAAGATGGTCTTTACCAACTCCAAATTCCAGCCATTCCCTTTGTCTCCAAGTCCAATATGTCTGCAGATCACTACAATTACAATCTGCCTGCAGATCACTCAACCTGTCCAATTTCAGTCCCTAACTCATTAGTTGGAGCTCCTGCTCAGTCTCAGTCCTCAAAAACTTTGTTTTCTGCATTTCCTGTTGTTCATACTACTAGTGATGTTAATAAAGAGTGTGAACTTACAAGTTCAAATAATGTAGTTGTTAATGATTGTTCTCCTGCATTTGTACCTATTTGTGACAACATTGCTAAGCCTGTACATTTATCATTATGTAATAATGATATTGAACCTAATAAAGATACGATTCAATCATTTTCTACTGTAAAAACTAATGGTCTGTTATGGCAGAAATGCTTAGGTCATCCTAATGCCACAGTTCTTGCAAAAATTTTGCACTCTTTGAACCTAAAACATACAGTTGCAAGCACTCTTGATTTCTGCACAGCTTGTCAATTTGGCAAATTTCACCAGTCTACTTTTCCTAGGTCCAATTCTAGAGCATCTAAACCTTTAGAACTAGTACACTCTGATTTGTGGGGACCATCACATGTGCCTTCACTTGAACGCTTTAAATATTATATTCAATTTTTAGATGACTATAGCAGGTTCACTTGGATTTTTCCTTTGAAAGTTAAGTCTGAAACACAACTACTATTTAAACAATTTCACAAACTAGCTGAAAGACAGTTTAGTACAACTTTGAAATGTGTTCAAACAGACTGGGGAGGTGAATATAGAAGTTTAGTTTCCTATTCTCTTGATCATGGTATTACCTTTAGGCATCCGTGTCCCTATACTCACCTGGAAAGAAAACATCGACAAATTGTAGAACAAGGCCTAACACTCCTTGCTCAAGCTAGTATGCCCTTCAAATATTGGTGGTTTGCTTTCCAAACTGCTGTCTATCTTACAAATAGACTACCCACTCCTGTTCTCTCTAATCTGTCATCTTTTCAGGTTTTATTTGATCAGCCTCCAGACTACTTAGGGATTAGAACCTTTGGTTGTGCTGTTTTTCCATTTATTAGACCTTATAACTCTCATAAGTTTGCATTTCATACTACTAAATGCACTTTCGTTGGGTATAGCATGCATCACAAAGGGTACAAATGCATGGATTCCAATGGTAAAATTTACATCTGTCAAAGTGTCAGTTTTGATGAATCTAATTTTCCTTTTGCCTCCTCTCCTAGTCTAACACCCAAAAACAGTGTCTCTTCTTCTTTTGCACTCTACAACAACCATTCTTTTAAACTATTCTCATCTCCTTCACATTCTTTACATACAAATACTGACACTTGTCTAACTTCTTCATTAACTCATACAACTAGTCAGAATTCATTATCTCATACACCTGGTCAAAACACTTCACCACCTGCTGGTTCTGACACTTTTGTTTCCTCATCAAATGTTGAATCTGAAGTTTCTGCTTCATTACATGTTCCTCTCACAGTGGGTCAGCAAAACTCATCAGTAACTCTGTCTCCTTCATTAGACTTGGCAGATCAACCATTTGAGCCTTCCATTTCTTCAAAATTTGATTCTTCAAAAGCTGATTCTAGCTTTAGGCAACCAGTAGGCTTAATAGATCACTTTAATTCTGTAGTTGAACTGCCCTTTACAACTCAGACTTCAAACACTGCAACTCAGCCTTTACACACTCTTACTCGACATTTAAACACTCACCCTATGATCACTAGGTCAAAAGCCAAACTTCATAGCTCTATGTTAGTTTCTTCCACAGGTTCCCTTCCTCATCTTGACACAAATGAACCAGTAAGTGTAACTGAGGCACTCTCTCATCCAACCTGGAAATCTACTATGCAAAGTGAGTTCACTGCTCTTCTTTCTAGCAATACTTGGGAGTTGGTTCCAGCTGAACCCCATATGAATATTGTTGGTTGTAAATGGGTGTTTAGAATTAAACACAATTCAGATGGTTCCATCCAAAGATTTAAAGCCAGGTTAGTTGCTAAAGGTTTTCAGCAAACTCCCGGTGTGGACTATCTTGAAACCTTTAGTCCCGTGATCAAATCATCTACTATTAGGGTTATCCTTAGCTTAGCTGTTACCTATGGGTGGGATATACAGCAAGTAGATGTTAATAAGGCATTCTTGAATGGAGAACTTAGTGAGACAGTGTACATGACTCAGCCTCCAGGTTTCATTGATGATAAGAACCCTCTCCATATTTGTAAACTGATCAAGGCACTCTATGGTCTAAAATAGGCTCCAAGAGCCTGGTTTGAGAAGCTCAAAACTGCCTTTCTGAAATGGGGTTTTATCTCTTTGATGGCTGATTCAAGCTTATTCATTTATAGACATCATGAGGCTGTTGTGTATGTTATTGTATATGTTGATGATATCCTGTTGACAGGAAGTAACACTAAGCTAGTCCATGAAATAGTTCACAAATTGAACACTGAATTTGCCTTGAAAACATTGGGCTCTCTCAAGTATTTTTTGGGCTTTGAAGTACACAGAACTGATACATACATTCACATGAGCCAAGCAACGTATGCAAGGGATCCACTAGTCAAAACAGGCATGATGGATGCAAAATCCTGCCCTACTCCTATGGCTCTAGGTAATAAACTGACTTTTGAAGACAATGAGCTGTTTGATAAACCATCACTCTATAGGAGCACAATTGGAGCATTGCAATATCTAACCTTGTCAAGGCCTGACATTGCTTACTCTGTCAACAAACTTAGCCAAT
Source organism: Pistacia atlantica (assembly GCA_026229545.1). Lineage (NCBI taxonomy): Eukaryota > Viridiplantae > Streptophyta > Magnoliopsida > Sapindales > Anacardiaceae > Pistacia > Pistacia atlantica. The sequence continues at coordinate 23,985,203 of CM047905.1, forward strand.
TTCTCAAGGCTCCTACTCAATTACATTGGCAGGCCTGCAAAAGGCTTTTGAGATATCTCAAGGGCACTACACATTTTGGAGTTCAGTTTACTAAAATACACAGAATGCATCTTGAGTGCTTCACTGATGCAGATTGGGCAGACAGTCTATAGGATAGAAGGTCCACTAGTGGCTGTTGCCTATTTCTTGGCTCCAATCTACTACAATGGAGTTCCAAGAAAAAAAAGGTAGTACCTCTCTCTTCCACAGAGGCAAAATATAGAGCACTTGCACAAGGGGCCACTGAAATCGCATGGTTTAGGAGTTTGTTTTCTGAAATTGGTGTGCATCTTCCTGAAATCCTTGTCATTTAGTGTGATAATCAGAGTGTTGGATCCCTTGCCTCAAATCCAGTGTTTCATGCCCTAACCAAGCACATTGAATTTGATGCACATTATATAAGGGAACAAGTAGCAGCCAATAATCTGAATATACAATATGTTCCTACTGAGTATCAAACTGCAGATATTTTTACTAAATCTCTGTCAACTGCATGCTTTGAGACCTTAAGAGCAAAGCTAACAGTGACTGTTTCTCTCTTACAAGCTGATATTCTAGATATTCCTTCTGCTGATGACTGTTCAGACAACAACTTGGAAGCTGCTCCTACAGACCCAAAGCAGAATTAAAACACCTGCAGACTCAAAGTAGTTTTGCAGGCTTAAAGCAGAATTAATTTGTAGACTACTCTGTTCTTTACTTAAAGCAGAGTTAAAGCCCAGCTGTTGGTTGATGTTTTGGCTGCCGTTCTTTAGTTTTTAATGCCTTGTTGAAAGCTGCTCCTGCAGCATTCTGCTCTTGCAGTATCAAGTCCAGATTGCTTGGTTCCAGTTTTACTTGCTTGGTTTTCTGCAGAATTAAAGTCCAGCTGTTTGGTTGATGTTTTGGTTGCTGTTTTTTTAGTTTTGAATGCCTTATTGCAAGCTGCTCCTGCAGCATTCTGCTCTTGCAGTATCAAGTTCAGATTGCTTGATTCCAGTTTTACTTGCTTGGTTTTCTGCAGAATTAAAATCCAGCCTTGTTTAAGATCCAGCCTTGTTTGGTCTCATTTTGCTTGGTTGAGTTTAGTTTTGCTCAGGCTATCTGTCTCTTCTTGAGGTTGCTTCAGCTACGAGTTGATTTAGTTTTTATTTGGTTGATTCAAGTTGAAAGCTGCTCCTACAGGATTGTGTTCAGTTTATTTTGGTTGGTTTAAAGAGCTGAATTAAAAGCTGCTTATGCACTATGGTTATCTGTTGAGCTACAGAATTGTGTTCAGTTTATTTTTTGGTTGATTTTAAAGAGTTGAATTAAAGCTGCTTCTGCACTATGGGTATTTGTTGAGCTATTTTGTTCTTGTTTGAAGATCAGTTGGGAATTTCTAGATCACTTGAGGTTGCTTCAGCCACGAATTGCTCAGTTCCATTGAAAAATATTGTTCATCATCCAAGTTCAGTTTACTGCAAGATATTAGCAAGCGGAAAAAAGAGGGATTCTAGTTGTAAGATATCTAATGAAACCGTCGCTGGAATTGAGATCTCATTCAAAGAGAAAGATATCAAATGTCTGGAGTTTCTTTTTGTATATTATATAGATGATCTGTTTACAGAAGGATGTTAGCAAATGGTAGTGTAGTTCAGAGCAGTCCAGTTTAAGGGAGGATGTTAGTAAGAGTTAGCAAAGTTAGTCATGTAGAAGTTCAGCTTAACCCACTGCGTTAGTTTGTTACTGAACCTAAGTTAGTTAACTACTGCACTAGTTAGTTACTGTTATGAGCACTATAAAAAGTGCACTTACTGTACAAACAATAGAAAAAAGATAATAAACGAATTGTTCAGATCTCTTTCTCGTTCTCTCTCCCTGTTTTCTTTTTGTTTTCTTCTCCAAACTCTCAGTAAAGTACAATATTATATGCTTATGAATTACAAGATTATGCATGCCAAATTTAACTTTAAATTTGTAATCTATAGTGGAAAATACAGAATTATTATGCTAGAAGAAGTTTGAAATTCATATGAAAATATGAGTTATGACATTCAGTAACTGGAATGACAGATAGATGTGTAATTTTGGTACAAGTCCTGCTATGACTCACTGTTTACGGTACTGTATATATTAAGGTCTTATTTTTCATTTTATTTAGGATGTTTGTTGTGCTCTGTAGGGAGGATTGATAGCTGTCGCCACGGTTGGGTTGACTTCTGAAGCAGCTTATCATCTTGAGGTGAGCTGTATATTTTATTTATATTTTAATGTTGTGATGTTCATTCAATCAAATTCAGATTTTTATTTGTGGATTGTTAAACTTTGGAATTTGTAGGTGTTATTATAAGTTTGAATTAGGGTAATCTTTTCTTTGTCACTATTTGTTTATTTATTTGTAACATGTGTCAACTCATCTCTCTGAAATTTTGAATCTCTGAGGCAGCTGAATAAATTTCTTATACCATTTTGAATGACTCATTTATTTATCACTTAATGACGTTCCAATGTGACAGTGCAAGCTTTTAGGATTTCTTTTGAGCAATCTCCAAAGAAGGCCAAGCAAGACCATGACAATGGCAAGACTAATGGAAAAGCTGGAGAATCTGATGTTTTAGATGTGGAGTTTGAAGAATTTTGTAAAGCTATTGAGGCTAATCTCTCTATTGAACAAATGGTTGAGATTCTTGAAGCCAATGACCAAGACTCCTGTGGCCCAGATCCTGTTGTTATCACTAAATGGTGAGTTCAATTAGAACATCCACTAATTTACATATTTTTCATCTATATATAAACCATGTATGTGGGTTGAGATTCTTATCATTTTAAGACTGTTTTTTATTTTATTGAAACAGCCAAGACATGCTGTTTTATGGATCGTTAGGGAGATGCCCAATTTGCAATAGTAAATTGGAATTTGATGGTAAAAGATATACTTGCAAAGGAATGTACAGTGAGTGGTCTACATGCACATTGAGAACAAAAGATCCACCGAGGAGGGAGGAGCCAGTCAAAATACCAGATTCTGTCCTCAAATCTGTTGATTTAGACGTATATTTCTGGACCATACATTCTTCCTCTTTACAATTAAGACTTGACTGTCTGTCTAATGTTACATTTCTGTGTATATATTTGAGTTCTATTTCTCTCTGCAATAGTTGATTTAGAAGTATCAAATGACTCAAAAATGGATGAAAAGCTTGGTTTTGAAGAAGATAAGGGCAGTGAAGATAACCACAACCAGAACAACACCAACAACATTGAGAACAACAATGCAACTATGGTATTTTTTTTATTGTTTAAATTCTTATTGTTAGTCTCGCTGGTGATATATAACAGAATAAAGTGTAAAGATTAAACTGGGTTGTTCATTATTAATGTGTTCAGGATAGTTGTGGGGAAGATTGTGTTGAAGCTGTGATGGTGGAGAAGGCTGGGGAGTGTTTAAGCTGTGAGTTTGGTTAACTGTGCTAATTAATCTACTTTATTGGGGACTAACTGTACCTCTGTTTGCTGTATTGGTGCTTCAAGTGTTTGTAATTGTTGCTATGAATTGCTGCCTAATGTTTAGACTCGATGTCCATACGACGCTAATGCTGTTTAACTTCTTGGCTTCTTTCGATTTTTTGTTTCTATACACATATTTGTGTTTACGCATGCACATACTAGTGTCTTCTTCCTTTCTAATCTTTAAGAATTATGTTTTGAAGATTACTGCCTGTTTCATTCTGATTAAGGGTTTTATTTATTGAAACTCTGAAAAATTTGCCCTGATTTTAAGGTGTATGACCAATCCCCAGCTTTGTTGTGGGAGAAACTAAGTTGGAAGCTTCAAAAGAGGGTCGTACTCTTAAGCATTTCAAGTATGGATGTGTTGGTTACTCAGTATACTTGGACAATAAAGATTCATCAACTGATAAGATGGATAAAGAAGCAGAATTGCCCTTCTGTATTGGGCTTGAGGTGATGTATTATGATCTCTTTTTTTTATTGTTTCCTACTCTATAGCATTTTGTTGTGAATTCTAAGGATCCGTTGACATATTTTCTCACTCATTTAATAATATGTCAATGTTATTGTGGTTGCTGAGATTTGGTTTTTATGGTGTGCTACAGGCTACATATTTGAAGAAACATCTGAAGAGGCTTAATAATTGATGCATTTTTAAATGGACATCGCTTTCATGTTTAATCTTTCTTCTATAATTCATGATTACTAAGATATGAGACTCCAATTTTGTCACAGTTAATATATTTTCTTTTTATTTATTTACCTTTGGTTAGTAGCTGTTATTTTCATCAAAAGGCATAATATTTGTTACAAAAGTATATCTTAGTAATTCATGATTACTAGGATATGAGACTCCAATTTTGTCACAGTTAAGATATTCCTGAGTTCATTGTTGTGTTAGTTAACGTTACTTCTAGAATTGGAAGTATGTCATTGCAAAAGGCATAATATTTGTTACAAAAGTATGAGTTAAAATTAGAAAAGAATAATGGTTTGCTATCAGCTGCCATTGTTTAGACTTCAATGGAGATTTGGCGAATTTGGTTAGTTTAGCAGTAAATGTCAATTATAAGTTTGGTTAGAATAAGAACCAGAAATCAAATGATAATGTTGTTAATCATCAAGGTGCCTCTGATGCGGACTATAGTCCTAGTTTTGGTCATAAAGGTGTTAGTGTTGCTGGCTATAATCCTGTTCCATAGTACTTAGTGCCTCAGCAAACTCCCAATTTCAATACTTTAATCCTACCTCTCTCTCACCTCTTTTAACTCAGCATTTGAATTTTGTTCCTTAATATTCTCAGCACTTTCAGTCTAATCAGTTTTCAGGAGGAGGAAGAGATTATGGTAGAGGCTAATAGAAACAAGCCTATTTACCATGTGGTAAGTCAAGCCATACTGCAGTTCTCCTCAACTTAATATGGTTGTTCAAGCATGCAATGTCTCACCAGCTATGATTTCACATCAAGTTTCTCCAGCTCAAGGTTATAATTCCTCAATTCAAGCCTCTTTGTCTACTCACAATGTTTCTAATAATTATGCAACAGCTACTCTAGCTGCATCAGAGAAGCAGTTTGGTACATCAAGGATAATAATTTTGTAGTTGAATTCCTTGTTGATCATAATATGATCAAGGACGAAGTCACCAAGATAGTGTTGTTACAATGGGAGCTTAAAGTTGTTTTCAATACAGCTCCATGTATGTCATCTGCACTTAATTGTTCTATCGGTAAAACTTATGTTTTTATCCGTCAAGCTTTGTGTACTGACAAGTTAAAAGCAATGCTATGACATAAGAGACTTGGACTCCACAATGAACAAGTTTTGAGCACTGTGTTTGCACAATTAAATGCATAATAAACCTTGTTAAGTCTTTGCCATTTTGCTTAGCATGTCGAATTGGTAGATTGCACAATCTATTTCTCCATATTCTTCTAGTGGAGCTTCCAAGCCTCTTGAACTAATTCATTCTAACCTTTGAGGCCCCTCTCCACAATTGAAGTTGTGCATGAATAGTCTGTTAATTGGAGTTGTGACCAGTAGCTTCAATTGAAGTTGTTGCTGTTACTATACTGAGGTGAAGTTCTTGAAGTTGTTGCTGTTAGTATACTGAGGTGAAGTTCTTGAAGTTGTTGCTGTTAGTATACTGAAGTGATGTGTTTTTTTTTTTTTTTTTTTTTTTTTGGAGTTTTTGTAGTAGTTGAGATTGAGTTTGTGGTTAGCAGCTGAGATAAAAACTGAAGTGGAAGTTGTTAATAGATTAAAATTGAAGTGAAAGTTGTTGATAATTTGCTATTGTTGATGTTGGCATATTGAAGCAGAATTGAGCTGTTGATGAACTGAAGCTGATACTGTTTGGTTTACTGAAGTGAAATTCCTTTTAAGCTGTTGCTGATGGTTTACTGAAGTGAAGTTCTTTTCATTGAGTTTTGTGTAGTAGATAAGGTGGAGCTGTTGATAAACTGAAGCTGGTACAGTTGGTTTACTGAAGTGAAGTTCCTATCTTGAGTTTGTGTAGTAGTTGAGGATTAACAGTTCCGATTGACACACTGAAGGTTATGAAGATGTGATTTGAAATGCAGAGCAGCTATTGAAGCAGAATCAAGCGAGCCAACA
>CM047905.1:23991427-24117925 GCA_026229545.1 Pistacia atlantica
TACAGTAGAGTAAGTCGAAGACTAAAGTAAAGAGAAGCAGTTGACTTGGGCCAACTACTTAAAACACACTAGTAAAAAACGACAGCGTATAAAGTATCACTTTAAGTAAGTGAAGGATAGTTGTGACATTTTACTTCTTTCAGCTTCCAGCATTTGTCTTTCATAATCAACATCCCTCCTCAAGCTAAACTGCCCTGCAGTTTGAGCTTGTAAAAAAAAAAACTCCAACTTCACTACACTTCAAATCATATTTGCAGTAGATCTCAACTTCACTGCATTTCAGATCACATCTTCATAACCTTCAGTGTGTCAATCTGAACTGTTAATCCTCAACTACTACACAAACAGTACCAGCTTCAGTTTATCAACAGCTCCACCTTATCTACTACACAAACTCAATGAAGGAACTTCACTTCAGTAAACCAAACAGTACCAGCTTCAGTTTATCAACAGCTCAAGTCAGCTTCAATATGCCAACATCAACAATAGCAAATTATCAACAACTTTCACTTCAATTTTAATCTATTAACAACTTTCACTTCAATTTTAATCTCAGCTGCTAACCACAAACTCAATTTCAACTACTAAACAAACTCACAAAAAAAAAAAAAAAAAAAAGGAAACTTCACTTCTGTATACTAACAGCAACAACTTCAAGAACTTCACCTCAGTATCCTAACAGCAACAACTTCAATTGAAGCTACTGGTCACAACTCCAATTAACAGACTATTCATGCACAACTTCAATTGTGGAGAAGGGCCTCAAAGCTTAGAATGAATTAGTTCAAGAGGCTTGGAAGCTCCACTAGAAGAATATGGAGAAATAGATTGTGCAATCTACCAAATTGACATGCTAAGCAAAATCGCAAAGACTTAACAAAGTTTATTATGCATTTAATTGTGCAAACACAGTGCTCAAAACTTGTTCATTGGGGAGTCCAAGTCTCTTATGTCATAGCATTGCTTTTAACTTGTCAGTACACAAAGCTTGACGGATAAAAACATAAGTTTTACTGATAGAAAAATTAAGTGCAGATGACATACATGGAGCTGTATTGAAAACAACTTTAAGCTCCCATTGTAACAACACTATCTTGGTGACTTTGTCCTTGATCATATAATGATCAGCAAGGAATTCAACTACAAAATTATTATCCTTGATGTACCAAACTGATTCTCTGATGTAGCTGGAGTAGTTGTTGCATAATTATTAGAAACATTGTGAGTAGACAAATAGGCTTGAATTGAGGAATCATAACCTTGAGCTGGAGCAACTTGATGTGAAATCATAGCTGGTGAGACATTGCATGCTTGAACAACCATATTAGGTTGAGGAGAACTGCAGTATGGCTTGACTTACCACATGGTAAATAGGCTTGTTTCTATTAGCCTCTGCCATAATCTCTTCCTCCTCCTGAAAACTGATTAGACTGAAAATGCTGAGAATATTAAGGAACAAAATTCACATGCTGAGCTACAAGAGGTGAGAGAGAGGTAGGATTAAAGTATTGAAATTGGGAGTTTGCTGAGGCACTAAGTACTATGGAACAGGATTATAGCCAGCAACACTAACACCTTTATGACCAAAACTGGGACTATAGTCCGCATCAGTGGCACCTTGATGATTAACAACATTATCATTTGATTTCTGGTTCTTATTCTAACCAAACTTATAATTGACATTTACTGCTAAACTAACCAAATTCGCCAAATCTCCATTGAAGTCTAAACAATGGCAGCTGATAACAAACCATTATTCTTTTCTAATTTTAACTCATACTTTTGTAACAAATATTATGCCTTTTGCAATTATATACTTCCAATTCTAGAAGTAACGTTAACTAACACAACAATGAGCTCAGGAATATATTAACTGTGACAAAATTGGAGTCTCATATCTTAGTAATCATGAATTACTAAGATATACTTTTGTAACAAATATTATGCCTTTTGATGAAAATAACAGCTACTAACCAAAAGTAAATAAATAAAAAGAAAATATATTAACTGTGACAAAATTGGAGTCTCATATCTTAGTAATCATGAACTATAAAAGAAAGATTAAATATGAAAGCGATATCCATTTCAAAATGCATCAATTATTAAGCCTCTTCAGATGTTTCTTCAAACATGTAGCCTGTAGCACACCATAAAAACCAAATCTCAGCAACCACAATAACGTTGACATATTATTAAAAATGAGTGAGAAAATATGTCAACGGATCCTTAGAATTCACAACAAAATGCTATAGAGTAGGAAACAATAAAAAAAAGAGGTCATAATACATCACCTCAAGCCCAACACAGAAGGGCAATTCTGCTTCTTTATCCATCTTATCAGTTGATGAATCTTTATTGTCCAAGTATACTGAGTAACCAACACATCCACACTTGAAATCCTTAAGAGTACGACCCTCTTTTGAAGCTTCCAACTTAGTTTCTCCCACAACATACCTGGGGATTGGTCATACACCTTAAAATCAGGGCAAATTTTTCAGAGTTTCAATAAATAAAACCCTTAATCAGAATGAAACAGGCACTAAACTTCAAAACATAATTCTTAAAGATTAGAAAGGAAGAAGACACTTGTATGTGCATGCGCAAACACAAATATGTGTATAGAAACAAAAAGTCGAAAGAAGCCAAGAAGTTAAACAGCATTAGCGTCGTATCGACATCGAGTCTAAACATTAGGCAGCAATTCATAGCAACAATTACAAACACTTGAAGCACCAATACAGCAAACAGAGGTACAGTTAGTCCCCAATAAAGTAGATTAATTAGCACAGTTAACCAAACTCACAGCTTAAACACTCCCCAGCCTTCTCCACTATCACAGCGTCAACACAATCTTCCCCACAACTATCCTGAACACATTAATAATGAACAACCCAGTTTAATCTTTACACTTTATTCTGTTATATATCACCAGCGAGACTAACAATAAGAATTTAAACAATAAAAAAAATACTATAGTTGCATTGTTGTTCTCAACGTTGTTGGTGTTGTTCTGGTTGTGGTTATCCCTGCCCTTGTCTTCTTCAAAACCAAGCTTTTCACCCATTTTCGAGTCATTTGATACTTCTAAATCAACTATTGCAGAGAGAAATAGAACTCAAATAAATACACAGAAATATAACATTAGACAGACAGTCAAGTCTTAATTGTAAAGAGCAAGAATGTATGGTCCAGAAATATACGTCTAAATCAACAGATTTGAGTACAGAATCTGGTATTTTGACTGGCTCCTCCCTCCTCGGTGGATCTTTTGTTCTGAATGTGCATGTAGACCACTCACTGTACATTCCTTTGCAAATATATCTTTTACCATCAAATTCCAATTTACTATTGTAAATTGGGCATCTCCCTAACGATCCATAAAACAGCATGTCTTGGCTGTTTCAATAAAATAAAAAACATTCTTAAAATGATAAGAATCTCAACCCACATACATGGTTTATATATAGATGAAAAATATGTAAATTAGTGGATGTTCTAATTGAACTCACCATTTAGTGACAACAACAGGATCTGGGCAACAGGAGTCTTGGTCATTGGCTTCAAGAATCTCAACCATTTTTTCAATAGAGAGATTAGCCTCAATAGCTTTACAGAATTCTTCAAACTCCACATCTATAACATCAGATTCTCCAGCTTTTCCATTAGTCTTGCCATTGTCATGGTCTTGCTTGGCCTTCTTTGGAGATTGCTCAAAAGAAATCCTAAAAGCTTGCACTGTCACATTGGAACGTCATTAAGTGATAAATAAATGAGTCATTCAAAATGGTATAAGAAATTTATTCAACTACCTTAGAGATTCAAAATTTCATAGAGATGAGTTGACACATGTTATAAATAAATAAACAAATAGTGACAAAGAAAAGATTACCCTAATTCAAACTTATAATAATACCTACAAATTCCAAAGTTTAACAATCCACAAATAAAAATCTGAATTTGATTAAATGAACATCACAACATTAAAATATAAATAAAATATACAGCTCACCTCAAGATGATAAGCTGCTTCAGAAGTCAACCCAACCGTGGCGACAGCTAATCCTATCAATCCTCCCTACATAGCACAACAAACATCCTAAATAAAATTAAAAATAAGACCTCAATATATACAGTACAGTAAACAGTGAGTAATAAAAGGACTTGTACCAAAATTACACATCTATCTGTCATTCCAGTTACTGAATGTAATAACTCATATTTTCATATGAATTCCAAACTTCTTCTAGCATAATAATTCTGTATTTTCCACTATAAATTACAAATTTAAGGTTAAATTTGGCATGCATAATCTTGTAATTCATAAGCATATAATATTGTACTTTACTCAAACCTCCACATAGCAATTTAAATTAAAATTAAATGCATGAGAGTGCGACCTTCCAATCCCCAGTGAAAATATGACACTTTTCTTCTCCGCTATCTGGTAACAACCACCAATCACTTCAATCAAATCACAAAACTCACAACACGCTTATCAGTCTCAGAAGACTAAACAAAAATATAAGATTCTAGTACCAAGCAGAATGGCCACTAAAGAAGAATAAATAGCAATGGATCAACACAAAATGCCCTATCACAAAAATTTGCACAACTACCAACCTTCATTAGTACCACGTTTAAAACAAAAAACAAATAATCAGTGAAACCCATCACAATTATCAGAATTACAATCACAAAATAATTATTGGTTTGGAGATATCATAATAGTAGTACACTCCCAGCTGAGTTAATGACCTGGAGCATTGCAATACTACAAAAAGTAGAATATAAAAATGTAAAAGTATAAAAAACCCAACCCCAACAAACCAAATTTGATTAATTCATTACCTTTTTGAGGCGTATCATTCTCATCATCCGGCTTTTGAGGAGTATCATTCTCATCATCTGATAGAATTTGAGGTAAGAAGTCAAAGCCCACCTCAAATTCTATCATGGTATCAGAGCCCAAGTTCGTTGAGCTGAGCACTTGACCATCGGGTGAGGAGTTAGAGCCAACAACTATCTCCAATAATAGGCATGACCCAACATATGGGCTTGACCGTGAGGGAGATTGTTAGAGTCCCACATCGATTAGGCACACTCAAGGCTATTGGGTTATAAGAGAGGGTAATCCTCTCATTCAACAATGCCTTATTGTGCGAGGAGTCAAGCCCACCTCAAATTCTATCATCATCCGGCTCTGAAACATTGAAACATCAACAAAAGAGACAACTCATTAATTGTTATAATGCACGCTATATTGAAATAAAAATCTTAGAAGCCAAAATAGTTACCTTTTTCAGGCGCCAGATTCTGATCTTCATACTCTGAAACATCAATAGTAAAATTATCAGGTGGTGTTGCTTGTGCCACATCAATTTTAGCAACAACGGGCGTGGTCTCTAGATCAGGCGATGCAAACTCCTGGGAGCTGAAAAATAAAAACCTAAAAGCTTAGACCTGAATCTCCAACTGGGAAGATGAAATTTCTCTGCAGCTTTGGTGGGAAAATGAGAGAGAGCGCGAAACTGATTTAGGCAAACCTGTTTTCCGGTGAATGTGAAAGGATTAACACGTTTCAAGCGTTTGCGAGTCAATGTAAATGGTCTCAGTACTGAAGGAATTTTATTAGAGCTTCCAAATGGTCATTATATAGTCTATGCCTCAGTGTGTGTGTGTGTGTGTGTGTGTGTGTGTGTGTGTGTGTGTGTGTGTGTGTGTGTGTGTGTGTGTGTGAGACATTGGGGATGTCTTGGACAATTTGTAGACATCTCAATTAATTCTCTAAGCTTTAAAGTTGATAGTTAGGTAAATCCCCTTAATGGTCATCTTTATCAACAATCTAGATAGGTCCAACTTAGGATCTCTTAAGTAGTACGCCCAAGAGTCTTAGTTGACGACTGAACCACCCGATGATGGTTAGATTGAACTATATATTACTTCAACTTAAATGTATCTTATTTCTCTTACAAAATTAGTATTGTAACAAATCATATACCTATAATTTATCGTCATCTAAAATAATTACAAATGATTCGTCAATTAGAATATTTATTCCAATATTTAAAAGAAGGCAACAAGGCAGCCCAAAATCTTTGCCTGAGTGCTAAGCTTGTAAATGTCTACATTCTCCATCCTGAAATATGTATAATATATAAGGAAAATCTGTATACATTTTTGTACGATTCATTAGAATTATATTATTCATGTACCTCCACAGAACGGCTAAGATAAAAGTGATCGATGGTACTAAATTTGACATGGCGGCTACTAATGCTGGCGGCGATGTGTATTCAAGTCCTAGAAAGAGCAAAGTTCTTGCAATCCCTGTTCTATATATATATATATATATATATACACAAACGCGTGCGTAAAAAAAGAAGCTTTATATACTTAATATGTTAATTATCATTAAGAAAGTGTAACTATGTTTTTTAATAAGAGTTCAAATGTTAATCATTTTATATTCATACAAAGAGATGAATACAAAGTGACTGACATTACTTTTTAAATAACAATTAATTAGTTGATTTTGTATATGAGCAATGATATATTTATAACTGAGTTGTATAAATGAGTTATACAAACAGACAAAAAACAAATGAAAGAGTAATTATTTTATATAAATTTTGTGTATAACTCAGTCGTAAGCAAAATATTATTGTTTGTATATTCACTCTATCATTTATATTTGAATAATGTTATATTTACAACTGAGTTATATAACCAGACAAAAAACATAGAACGGAGTAGTCATTTTACATGAATTTTGTAAAATTTTCGTTGGTTGTATGACTTAGTTGTAAGTATAGCATTATTCTTTATATTTTACCACATCACTTTGTATATAAATATTTGTATGAAAACTTTGTAAGTATAGTATTATTTTAATAGTAAAGACTAAAAAGCTTTCATCGTATAATATGGAATAGAGATATGACAAACTGATCAAGCCCGACCAAAGACCAAATAGATACCAAATGGGTCAACTTAAACTCACATAGAGAGATAGAAATTTCAAATGTAAGAACATGAAATTTCAAACTTGAGACTTTAACACTGATATCAAATTAATATATTCAAAATTAGACAATAACGACAACGAGAAGAAACACAATCTAAGTAATATTAATTGACATATTCAATTATATATAAGACTATACTATCCAACAAATCAATTCATCAAATAATTATATGGTAATTGCAAGTCATAGAGCAATCAACTGAATTCTTATGTTTAGAGCTTACCCCAAAAGACCCAGGAAGAAGATATCTCTTAAGATTGGCAAATTGAGTTTGCTCTTACTATTTCTGGGAGACACAAATAATGTACATAGTGAATAAGAGCATATGATAATAATATATAATAAACTAAAAATTCCATTTAATTATCCAAATAAACAGGCATTAATGTATATGAAAAAGAAATTAATGAAGAAGCTAAAACCTTTCAAATAGAAATGCCAAAATAGCAAGAGTAAAAACTCCAATAATTTGTCCATAAACCGAAAGCACATATTGACTCGTGCCAAAATTTAGAGAGATTTTGGAGACTATTACGTAACCTGCCCAACAAAAGTTACAGAAAATACAATAAATATATGGCTTCAATTCTTCAATAATTATCTCTCTTTTGCTTCTAATTTCATCCATCACTCTCCCTTCTTCCATTTTTGTAATTGCCATTGCAATAACTTGGCAAGCTACCTATATATTTACTGTCTCCTTGTAACCTTATTTAATGGCGATAAAATTTAATGTTCATGATTTAAAATGATGTATATATACTGTATAAAACTTTACTTTCTCCAATAGAATTTCTACTTCATGAATTCTAGATTGTTCTAGTGCAAGGAAAGTGGTGCATGACTAGGGTGGTGCATGTATCACTAATATACCGTAAATTATAATTCATTCCCACCATTAATTGTTTTGTTTGTTTAGTTTTTTAAATCAATATATGCGAAAGCGTAAGAATTCATAAATACCTTACATCCAAGTTTATAGAACAACAATCAGAGTACTTGATATGTCTTCTCTTTCAATAAGTTTTTTTTTTTTTTTTTTTGGGTAACCGAGGGGTTTCAGGCCCGCTTGTGCACGTTTCAACTAATCCTTCGAGACTTTGAAGTTAACGGCTGGATAATCCTCCAATGACCATCCTTATTAGCAATAGAGGTGAATCAAACTCAAGACCTTTTGAGTAATACACTCAAGAGTCTCAGTTGACCGCTTGACCACCTAAGGGTTGGTGTTTCTATAATTTAATGGCAGTATAAATACTTCTGACAAAATCATATAACATAGAGTAAAAGAGAAAATCTATAAATGTTTCTATTGATTGATTGATTAATTGATGGTTGTGACTCCAAGACAAGATCCCTTAGGTATAACTAATCCTAGTGACTAAAATGTTTATCATCCGACCACAAAGAGAGATGTTACAAAAGTTATTTGGTAGCTGTCACTAATGGGTTATAGATAGTAAGTGCACTCATGGATGCTTAACCCAATAATTCTATTACTATAATGAAAATTTAGTTCAATGAATAAGTCGTTGATTATGAGATGTAAAAAAATTAATTAAAAATATTGACTTTATGACCCATAAGCAATTGAAAGATAAGTCACTCCGTTATAACGAATTTAGGGCATGTTTGATATGCAATATAGGATAGTATTAAACAAATCACATAACATATCATAACATTGCATTGTATTATATAAGGTTATGGTAAATGTTGTATGATGTTTAGTAGAATATTGCGTTGCATTATTTTTATACTATACTATATTTGGCATATGAATTACAGTGTATAATATTGTTTTTGTTTTCTAACATAAATTCATTTATTAAAAACTAATATGTTTTTAATTATTATGTAACTAATAAATAAAAAAAAGAAGTCAAAAGATGAAAGTATTAGTAGTCAATGTTGATTAACGGAAATCAAAATACTGTTCAATGTAGATCAATGTCGTGTTCACGGTTTTACTTTTCATTATTTTATATAGAGTATATTGCATTATTTAGACTTGACATTGTTTAATGCTACGACAATTTTGTCACCCAACACAACATTACATTATTTAGTGATACGCATGGTCTCTAATGTTATGCTATGTTGCTTGCCAAACATACCCTTATTTCACTATCTAGTGAAATCCACTTTTATTTAGTAAGCTTGTTTCACTATTCGATTATAAAAGCAAATTCTCTATTACAAACCTGAATTCGTCTTAACGAATCAAGAGTTTAGGCAGGTTTTATGTTTTACAAATACAACCCCTTCTTCATCTTCCATGCTTCTTCGCCAACGCCTCACAACTCTCACTCACCATCTCTCCACTTCCTCTTTATCCACCAAAATCCCACTTCTCTACACGCACACAAATGACAATCAAAACGACGCCGTCACTCTCCAACTCCTCTCGTGGGGGAGAGGCGCCTCGAGCCGATTGGGCGGTGGCATTGAAGAAGTGAGACTCTACCCCCCTCGCTGCAAACCTCGTCTTTCTCTACCCTTTACCATCTCCCAAACTTCCGGTCGACTTGTTCAGAAAGATTCAAGTGGGTTCTGGGTTCTAGTTTGAATATTTCATGTGGGTTGTTTCATAGTGGGTTGGTTGTGGATGGAAAGCGTGGAGGGTTTGGGGGAAAGGAGATGGTGGGAGACTTGGTTTTGGGCATGAAAATTCTGTGTTTGTGCCTAGTTTGAACCCTTATTTGGGTGATGATCCTGTTCAGTGTGTTGCTCTTGGTGGAGTTCACTCTGTTGCTTTGACTTCACTTGGGAAGATTTTCACTTGGTCAGTGAGCATTTAACAACTCTACATTCATTATTTGTTCATTGATTGAGTGTTTGTTTGGTGTGAAGGTTTCAACATCGGTTGCAACTTGATTCTGCTTCAATAGCTACTCTACATTGCAAATCAGATCTTCATAACCTTCAGTGTGTCAATCTGAACTGTTAATCCTCAACTACTACACAAACTAACCAACAAGTACAGCTTGTTCATCAACGCTCCACCTTATCTACTACACAAACTCAATGAAAGGAACTTCACTTCAGAAACCATCAAGAATAGCTTAAAAGGAACTTCACTTGAAGAAACCAAACAAGATGCTTCGCTTTATCAACGACTAAATTGTGCTTCAATATGCCAACATCAACAATAGCACATTATCAACAACTTTCACTTCAATTTTAATCTCATTGCTAACCACAAACTCAATCTCAACTACTACACAAGCTCCAAAAAAAAAAAAAAAAAATCACTTCAAGATACTAACAAAGAACAATAAGAACTTCACCTCGGTATACTAACAAGAACAACTTCAATTGAAGCTACCGGTCACAACTCCAATTAACGACTATTCATGCACAACTTCAATTGTGGAGAGGGGCCTCAAAGGTTAGAATGAATTAGTTCAAGAGGCTTGAAAGCTCCACTAGAAGAATATGGAAAAATAGATTGTGCAATCTACCAAATTGACATGCTAAGCAAAATGGCAAAGACTTAACAAGGTTTATTATGCATTTAATTGTGCAAACACGTTGCTCAAAACTTGTTCATTGGGGGTCCAAGTCTCTTATGTCATAGCATTGCTTTTAACTTGTCAGTACACAAAGCTTGATGGCTAAAAACATAAGTTTTCAAGTTAAAAGCTTGACGGCTAACAACATAAGTTTTATTGATAGAACAATTAAGTGCGATGACATACATGGAGCATATCGAACACAGTTTTACACTTTGACCCTAAATTCTCATTCCTAAAAGAAGCGTTACATTCTAAAGTATTAAGAGAAACATCAGAATTTTTATATGTAGCAACATTGAAAACAGTTGAGCAAGAAGGTTTAGAAAAATCGTAGATGACACATTACACAAACAATGCATCAGAGAGAGAAGCGAAGTAAGCCCTGAGTATGGATAGTAGAAGCTGGAATAAGAGGAGGAGATAGAGGGGAATCTTTAGTTGGTACAAACCAACTTTAAGCTCCCCTTGTAACAACACTATCTTGGTGACTTTGTCCTTGATCATATAATGAACAGCAAGGAATTCAACTACACAATTATTATCCTTTGTAAATTTTGAAATCCTTAGCAAATTTTTAGACATATGAGGAACACCGAGAACATTTTTAAGATAAAAGAACATAGATTTCAAAGCACTTGGTAAAGAAGTAAAACCTGTATGAGAAATGTTCACACGCTCACAATTCCCAACTTGAGTTTGATCCTGGCCAGTGTAGCTTGCATTTACAAACAACTTACTCAAATCATTGTGACATGATCGGTGGCTCTTGACTTGATGTACCAAACTGGTTCTCTGATGTAGCTGAGTTGTTGCATAATTATTAGAAACATTGTGAGTAGACAAAGAGGCTTGAATTGAGGAATTATAACCTTGAGCTGGAGAAACTTGATGTGAAATCATAGCTGGTGAGACATTGCATGCTTGAATAGCCACATTAGGTTAAGGAGAACTATAGTGTGGCTTGACTTACCACATGTTAAATAGGCTTATTTCTATAATTAGAACCTCTACCATAATCTCTTCCCCCTCCTAAAAGCTGATTAGACTGAAAGTGTTGAGAATATTGAGGAACAAAATTCACATGTTGAGCTAAAAGAGCTGAATGAGAGGTAGGATTAAAGTATTGAAATTGGGAGTTTTCTGAGGTACTAAGTACAATGGAACAGGATTATAGCCAAGAACACTAACACCTTTATGACCAAAACTAGGACTATAGTCCGCATCGTGGCACCTTGATTATTAACAACATTATCATTTGATTTCGGTTCTTATTCTAACCAAACTTATAATTGACATATCTTGCTAAACTAACCAAATTCACCTAATCTCCATTGAAGTCTAAACTAATAGCAACTGATAGCAAAGCATTATTCTTTTCTAATTGTAACTCATACTTTTGTAACAAATATTGTGCCTTTTGCAATGATATTCTTCCAAAGCTAGAAGTAATGTTAACTACCATAACGACGAACTCAGGACAAATCCAAGATGTAATTCAACAAATCCTCATCGTTATCACACAACCACTAACAAATAGTTACATCATCAACATATCGTTAGCTTTAGTCTCCGAAACAAGTTCTTGTTCAAGTGTAAGCCAAATTTTAGAAGCTAACTGACATTTAGAAACTAGCCTAAGTATCGATTCAGAGATAGAAGCAAAAAGCCAACTCACTAGACATTTGTCGATTCTCTTCCATAACGAATATTTAGGATTGACCTTCTTCATCATTGCACCAGTCGAAAATCCTTCTGAACTGACCTTCAAGAACGGAGGTGGACAAACACTCAAACCAATGATGTGATCTTCAAGCTCTGAGCTGACAACAAATAAAATCTAAGATCTCCAAAGTCGATAGTTGTCACGATGCAATTTGGGGTAATAAATTACAATGTGGAAGAGAATAAATTGTATGGGATCGGATGAAGCAGGTCAAGAGTAAAATTTTGCATTTTCTCAGAATTGTTTGGAGGGGAAGAAAACAACCCAGAATTGTCTATTTTGATAGTTATTAAGGGCATTAGTTATGACTATAATGAAGAGAAAATTTAGCTGCCCGGTCATCCCAAGTTTCTATTTAAGAAAATAGCCTTGAAACTATTCATCATTTTTTTTTTAATTTAGAGAAGATGACGTGGCATAGTTAGGATTAATTAAACACGTAAAATGGGTTAAAATGAAAAGATTAAAACATATGTGGGCCGAATCAGAAATAATGAAAGTTTTTAAAATTTGAAATTTCGCAAAACAAGCCCCACTAACTATTCACCTCGCTTAATCGAAATTCATCAGTTCAAAAAGCGATTTCTTGAACGAAAGGGAGACGCGATTTTTTCCGATCGAACACCAATTGATTTGCACCCTAAATCAATTTCTTAAACCCTAAACCGAAAACAGTCACGATTTTCGGTGATATAGTCGCGATTTTCGATCGATTTGTTGAACCCTAAAATCGATTTCCTTAACCGTAAACGAAATCATGCCATTTAAGCGATATGATCGATTTTCGATCAGCGCAAACTTTGACACCAAATTCAATCCAAAACCATGAGTGACACGACAATGAGGAGGGAAGCCCAACGCCACTTAATCCTAGATTCCGGTGGCACAAGCTTCAATGGCTGCTCGGTGGATCATCGACCGTGAAGGTGGTCCACACGTAGAGGAGACGCCGGCGGCACAAGAACAGAGGGAAGAACCAGCAAACGGGTCTGAAGACGAGGAGTCAGGCGAGAATTCAGGCTAGGAGGAGGATTCCGGAGAGAATTCAGGCCAGGAGGTGGATTCCGACGAGAATTCAGGCCAGGAGGTAGATTCGGAGGATCCAGGCCACGAGGAGAAAGCCGGCGAAGATAGGGTACGTAGTTTGGGAATGTTGCTTGTAATTTCGCTTAAGCGATCATTTGTATCGCTTAAGCGATTATTCTGCTTTTACTCCCTGATCGCAGCCATGATCGCAAGCTGATAAAAGGATCGCAAGCGATCATGAGTGTTTACTCTTGGTCGCTTAAGCGATCTTAGGTCTCGCAGAATCACAGATATAATAAGTGATCTGTTGTATCGCTTAAGAGATTCTCAGTGAACTCTTGGTCGCTTAAGCGATTTAAAATCGCTTAAGCGATCTTGTATGAGGCAGAGTAAAGATCTCTTAAGCGATCCGAGATCGCTTAAGCGACTACAGTGGTTTTGGTTTATTTTTGTTGATGACATTTTATTTATATCGATTGTGCAAATTGTGCGGACCGTAAGTATGTAGAGTAAGAGTTGGAGCCTATAAGAGAAGGTACCCTACTTCCCGCAAGGGTAACTGGTGAGGTCGAGCCGGGAGGTTTTTGAGAATAAGGGCCATTTTAGCTAGAATGAGGCATGGTGAAAGAGATTTTGGTGGCACTTGTTTCTCGCTTTTAAGAATCGGAACAAAGTGGAAAAAGTCATTTTGGGGGCAGGGAGTGCATTACATGTTGATGCACTCAGTTAAATGCAACAAAAAAAAAATGAAATGTGGTTTGTGGTGGAGGGGAAGCCACTACGATTTGGTATGATGGAGTATGCGTTGGTGACAGGCTTAGGATGCGGGAAAGTGCCAACTAAGGCGGAGGCGACGCGATGAAGGACGAAAAGTGGGAGCCATAAACTTTTGTAAAAAGGTTTTGAAAGGGGCAAAGTCTATTACAAGAAAAGTTTTAGAGAAGAGGCTATATACAGTTCGGTTTAGTGATGCAGAGAAGATAAAAGTGTGCTTGATATTGTTTTTACATTCTATCTTATTGGCTGGTGACTCAACAAAAGCTGTTGAGAAAGATTGGTTGTTGTTTGTAAGCGACTTGGAGTTCTTTAATTCTTATCCGTGGGGACGGATATCATTTGAGTGAACCATCAAGAGCCTGAAAAAACCAGACATGGTGTTAAAGCATGCCGAATGGGGCAGGAAGGCTAAACCAAGCACGTATAATTTGTTTGGCTTCCCATGGGCAATGCAAATAAATATTAATAGCTCTGTTATATTTTTTATAATATGTGTGTTTGAATAATGACATGGACTATTTTTTTACAATGTAGGCTTGGATGTACGAGGCCATCCCTGTCTTCGCTAAGGCGGGGGGGAGGAGCAACAATGTGAATGTGCAACAGCAATTTCCTAGGATGTTGCGGTGGCATGTCGAGAGCTGTAACCATTGGGATTATGGCCAATTAGAGATTGAGATTCAAGCAGCTGGGGTAAGATTGAAGGATTAAGCTTTTGAATATGCGATTGCTTTTTTATTTTGCTTCAATCGATTGATTTTTATTTCTTATTGCAGGGAGTCGTCCGTCCCTTTTTTACCGCTATTGGGGATGAAACAGAAGAGGACTATGTCACATCTTTCAGAGCAATGGAGGATGAAAGGGATGAACAGATAGACCGCCTGATGCGGGACCTAAAAGAGGTCACGCATGTGATGGCAGTTGCAGGGCCATTGCTTGACAATATCGTTGATGCTGAGGATAATGAAGCTCGGGGGGCCGAGGATGAGGAGGAGAAGAGGGAGGAAGAGGTTCTTATGCCTCAGCAAACCGGTACAACAAGTACCGCTTTGCCGAGACATCGGCGTAGGGAGAATGAGGTTGTTGACCTCATAAACGGCCTGTTTGAGAGTTTTACAACAGTTGTTTATGCAAGGCTTGAGAAGATGGAAGAAACAATGAAAAAGGTGGAGAAGAAAGTGGATAAGGTGGGAGGGAAAGTAGGTACAATGGAGGGCGAAGTTGGTATAATGGAGGAGGAAGTTGGTGGAGAATTAAAGGCGGTTGAAGTGCAAACTGGCTTGAAAAGAGAGAGTCGAAAGAGCAAGTTTGTGAAATCGCCTTACATGGTAGTGACACAGGTAAAGAAGAAGAAAATGAAGAAACAAATGGAGGAACAACCAGAAATGGAGGAGGTTGAGGAGGTTGGTGGTGGAAGTGGGGCGGTGATAATGGAGGAGGGGAGTTGGGAGGCGAAGGAAGCAGGGATGTAAAAATGGAGGAAGGGGGAGGAAGTGGGGAAGGGAAATTGGACTCAAATGTCGATTTGTATAGGCCAATAGAGGAAAAGAAAAAACTCTTTTATGCCTATTAAAATGGATCGGGAAGTGATGGCCATATAAAGTGTAAGAAAGGGGATTATCCCTGAGAATGGTTTCAGAAGTTGTTGACGATGGGGACGTGGCTTAAGGACTCGGTGAGTTATTTTCACTTAATTTTCCTTATTTTTGCCTGTGTTTCCATACTTATCTTGTTGTTTTTATTTGATGCAGCACATCGATGAGATATTGGCACTGATGAGGCTACGACAGACTAGTGATGGTGATCTGTTGTATCCCGACTGTGATATCACCGATGTGGCATTTGGGCAAACGCTTGTTTTGGCATATCGGTCTTTAATTAAAAATGTCGTTGCTAGTGGTGTAGCAAAAGGACCGAAGCGAAAACGATTGGCCGCACAGACGGACTGCATCCCTGATGATTTCCGGTTTGATGACAGGATTATGCGATGCGTAAGGGGGATCGGCCCAAATATGGCCACGGTTGGGCCTTTGTTAAAAGAGTGTACTGCATCATCCTCGTCAAACAGATGCATTGGATAACAGTCGTTACGCATCTAGAGGAGGGGTGTCTAAAGATCCTTGACTGCAACCCAACCATTTGTCGAGACAAACAGTTGGAGGTCGAGTTGGAGCCACTGTCCAGGTTGTTCCCACGGTTGTTGCGGGACAGCGGGATGTTTGGGCACTTGGGTGATCAGGTACTAACCAGAAAGTGGCCAATTCAGCGCTCTACCTGCCCAATAAATAAGTCAAGGTAAATTTTGTTTAAGACTAACTTACATAATACAATTGTTCTATAAGTTTATTATAATGCTAATGTCTTCTTCCTATTGTAGCGCTGAATGTGGGGCATATGCCCTGAAATTTATTCAGTTCGACATGACCAACACCCGATGGGACGACTTGAATGACGAAACAATGAGAGATGCGAGAGCAGGGCTGTCATCCGCTGCTTCCATGGGCAGATGGATTTGTTTTGAGTGACCAGAACCCAATCAAAGGGTATGAAAGTTGGACGCTGAATTTTGTAGTTTATGTAATGTTGATGTTCATACTTGGGTTTTTTTAGTTGAGTTTATGTGATACCTATTATAATTATCAATAAGGGTGTATATATATGTTCATTTTCAATGGTGTTTTGATGTGTACTTTGTGTCAGAACTGCTTATTTAATTTGTTCTCATTGGCTTGGCTATTTTCTAATTCATGCCTTTCTCATATTATGGTGTTTTACACTTTGTAGGTCACTAAGATGGAATGGTCAATCTCCAGAAAGTCAATCGAGGCACCATATTACCCGCCCTTGTAGATATCATCTTGAATTTGTTGGATGCTAGTGCGAGCCGTAAAGCACGGGAAGAATGATGTCGTGGGCATCTTTTTCAAGCATGGACTGCCTCGATACCATTCCATGTGGATTCTAAACTCTTTGGCATCAAAAACTAAATTAAAGGCAGTGTATAGGAAATTGTAAATAATTTACTATGTATGGTGTGATCATTGTAAAGAATTGGATCTGATATTTGGGATATATTTTTGCTTGTCCATATAAGATAATTCATCGCGCTTTCAATTTACTATGTATGGTGTGTCCGTATAAGATATTTTTGTTTGTCCACATATCTCTCTAAAACGACCAAGACTTTTCCAGAAACGATCGCTTAAGCAACCAAGGTCTGGGCAGAAGTCATTTTAGAAAGAATCGCTTAAGCGATACGCAAGGTCGCTTAAGCGATCATAGTCTGGGCAGATGTCATTTTGCCTCGGAAAAGATCGCTTAAGCGATTATAAATCGCTTAAGCGACCATGTGTCTTTTAGGAATAATCGCTTAAGCGATATAAATGGGTCGCTTAAGCTATCATAGTCTGGCCAGATGTCATTACGCATCGGAAAGATCGCTAAGCGATCATAAATCACTTGCGACCATGTGTCTTTTAGGAAGAATCGCATAAAGCGATATAAATGGGTCGCTTAATCGATCATGAGTAAGGGCGAGACGATCATTACGCACCCCGATCTCTTAAAGCGATCATAAACGTCACTTAGCGACCATGTCTTTTAGGAAGAATCGCTTAAGCGATATAAATGGGTCGCTTAGCATCATATCATGGCAGGCGATTGTCATTCTACTCCGGAAAAGATCGCTTAAGCGTAACGTTTATTCACACTGTTCATTATTACATTTATATAAAACATATAGTTCTTTTACACGTCAGTATGAAACCTATAGGGTTTACGATTCGTTCAGAGCACCTGTTTCATTATTACATTTATATAAAACATATAGTTCTTTTACACGCATAGAAAGGGCCTATAGGGTTTATGATTCGCTTCGAGCACCTGTTCCGTTATTACATTTATATAAAACATATAGTTCTTTTACACGTCGTATGAAACCTATAGGGTTTGATTCGTTGAGCACTGTTCAGTTATTACATTTATATAAAACATATAAGGCTTTTACATCGTATGAAACCTATAGGGTTTATGATTCGTTGAGCACCTGTTCCGTTATTACATTTATATAAAACATATAGTTCTTTTACACGTCGATATGAAAGGCCCAATATAGGGTTTATGATTCGTTCAGAGCACCTGTTCCATTATTACATTTATATAAAACATATAGTTCTTTTACACGTCAGTATGAAACCTATAGTGTTTATGATTCGTTCAGAGCACTGTTTGATTATTACATTTATATAAAACATATAGTTCTTTTACACGCGTATGAAACCTATAGGGTTTACGATTCGTTGAGCACCTCATGACTATGCTAAACATATGGGGTTTACGATTCGCTCAAGATATTTTTATATTTGTTTGCTTAATTATTTAGGAAATATTAGTATATTTTTAATTAATTTTCGACCCATTAAGTGAATTAATTTCATTAATACCAAGAAAAAGTTTAAAAATTAACAAAAACACCCGCACCCACCCACCCAACTTCCCAGTTACGCACTAGTCCGCCGACAATAACTGATCGAAAATGGCGGTAATGGCAGGTTGTGACCTTTTCCAAGGCCGGATCCACCGTGGATGTGGTTAGGAAAAGGCCACATCTTGCCGTCCATGGACTTTCAATGCAATGTCCGACTTTAAGCAGGTTAAGCAGCGGCCAAATGTATTGGCCATCGTTAGTGACAACAACGACCATATATTTGGCATACCCGCTCGCGAGACATCAAGCTACTGGAATTTTTACGTTCATCGCTGACCAGTTAGGCGGATCGTATAACCAAGGCCAAAACCACCACATCGGTAGGTCGATCACCAAGGTAGAAAAAGGCCATATAGAGGCCCTATCGACCGCCGATCCACCACTGTGCATCATAACGCCCTTTTCCGGTCAGGTTTCGGCTCCAGTGGCAAGAATCTGGCACCGTGGGTAGGTGGGGGTGTATCTGTTAAATTTTAAAATCATTTGCACAAGAATCGGTTAAGCGATACAATGGATCGCAAGCGATCATGTGATTGGCGAAGCAAATACTGCCGAGTGCATGATCGCAAGCGATCCGTGATATCAGCAAGTGAATATTGCCTTTTTCCCATGGTAATGACCAGCGTCGTGGATCGCTTAAGCGATCATGCAGGCTGAATCAATCGGAATCGGAGTCACGATCGCTTAAGCGATCTCTGTATCGCTTAAGCAATCCTTCTACGAAAACACTTTGTCGCTTAAGCGATCGTGGGCAATATATACATTTGCATCTTTTCTCCTGAATTTTGACAAACTAAAATTACCAACACGTATTAATTCCATACTTTTTCCTCGATTTGACAGCCTAATTCCAAACTAAAATCACCAACAAATATTTAGACCATGTAATAAGAATACACAATATAAAGGATAATTTATTAAAGGTAATAATAAAATTTAAAACATCAATAATTTCATCCTTCTTCGAATCGAACCTAATTACTTCGCAAGCTTCTCTTGTGACCAGGTTGCTTGCAAATTGAGCACTTATTCATCTTAGGGAACCTCAAAGGTGATGGAATACGCTTAACCCTTTTTTCTCCCCTTTCTTTGTCTTCTTCAATGGCGGTGAAGGATAATGTCGCCACCTGCGGGCGCAGCCCACTACTTCTTCCAGGCAGGATATATCGTTTGAATATGCTAGCATGTAGTGATCTATCATATAGAAAGGGAAGCAAAGTTCTATGTAAATTCTTGAACCAAAATCCGGCTTCCGTTGGTGTTTCAATGCTGCTAGTGCATGAGGACAAGGTAAATGTTGAATGTCAAGCACTTTACAGCTGCAAGTTTTTGTAACAAGGTTAACTAGGGCATCCAGACTATAGCCGCGCACAGTAAACTCTTGAGCATTAAGAGGATAGGCAAACAGCATTTGCAGTTCCCATATGTTCTCGCAATATTTTTTTCATTGACGGAACAAGGGTTGTAGTAAAATTATTTGACTCGTACGCTCATGGAACCACCACGAGTTGTCCTTTGGATTGCATCAAAAAGTGCAACTATTGAAAACTCTCTTTCTATTAACAACTTCGAATTTATAGACTCAGCTATGTTCGTGGTCATGACATCAAACCTTCTTCCAGGAAAGTAAGCTCTACTCCATCTCTCGAAACCAACATCATGCTCAAGATACTTAGCAACTCTAACATCCTTGATTCATTTGCTTTGGAAGTGCCTCGAACTCATCAACCCGATAAGCTTTTCTTTGCCATGTCGTATGTCCGAAGGAGGCCAAGATACTTAAACTTTTGTTTTATGTTCTCACCAAGGTGCCTCATACAGAATCCGTGATGTGCTTGACGGTAAATAGTGGCAATCCCCTTCTTTACAGAGTTGTGCCTATCAGATATTATGCACAACTCGTCACTCTCGCACTATCGTACGAATCGGCTGAAAAAACCAAGTCCACGACTCGTCATTCTCAGAGTCAACCACACACCATGCAACAGGATATGTGTGATTCTCGCTGTCATGTGCAGTGGCCACCAATAATGTACCTCCATACTTTCCTGTCGAAAGCAACCATCAACACCAACACCTTTCTTATGTTTACAAAACCCCTTATAGCAACACCATAAGCAACAAAAAAATATTTAAACATCATATTCTGTCCCACTTCAAAGCCGTCTTACTACCTTGGTTTGTCAACTCAAGCATATAACGGTACGCTTCTAATACTGCGTACCCATGCTCCGGCATGCCCCTTACAAAATCTTGTGCATGTTATCCGCCTTTCCAAAGATTTCCAAGAACTAACAAAGACATCCCAACTCATGCGCACAAGTCTCGAATGTCTTTAGGAGATGGACCTTTTCCTTCGCAGTTAACCGACTTTTGACAAATTGTCCAATAACATCGCGGACGCTTGTCGATGCTCACCTGAAATATGTCCCAAACCACATGTGTGCTCACGGGTATATGTGCTAAGAATAAACTTTTCCGACTCCGCCAACCTTCTATAATAAACCCGCCACTTGCACTTTCGGTCACGACATGCAACCGTCACAGCCAATAAATTTGACTTTTTGGTGATGAACTCAAAATTACCTTTCACAGCAACAAGTTTTAGCTTCCTCACCACTTCCTCTTTGTTGTCAAATAAATACCCTATACGCAAGTCCGATCCATCCGTAAAGACATGAGCTGATCCACTACTACCTCCAATTGCCCCCTTTGAACCTGCATAAACGACCATAGTGTTCTCTTCCTCACAATCTATGCCTTCTGCATAATCTGTATTTAAAGGAATCTCTACATCTGTGGGAACATCTACGAGGTCCTCCTCCTCAACATTTTCATTCTGCCCCCCATCACTAACCTCTTCTATAGTGTCCTCCTCACCACCCAATTCACCGTCTACTCTTGATTTTTTAGCTAACAAATCAATGGCCTCGTAGTTCAAATTAAAACCAGGCAAATCTCCGCCTACATCCTCGTTATCCCCTTCCTTGGAACCAACTTCCAATGGTTTTTCTACATAAGAAACCCTTAAAATCGGCCTTGAACCACTATCGGCCATATCAATCATAAATAACTTCACCTTTTCATCCGACTTTAATACAGCAGGAGGTACCTTATAATTTTTAGGAGCTCTGCTTAAAACATACTTCACAACTATATCACTACGCGAGCAACTCAAATTACCTCTTCTAATTATTTCATCAATCAACTCATCAAAACTAACCTCTGTGCTCACAGCAATTGGTATAACTTCTTTGCTCTTCCCAATCCACTTCCACCTACTTTCTTCCTCCACCCACTCACCAAAATATTCAACACTTAAAACAACTTTTCCCATGTATAATAATAGCCAACTACCTGTAATGCAAGAAAAACAATATTCTTAAATGCTGTACTAAGGGTTCAAATATTTTAAAAAGAATCTGGAAATTCGCATATTTGGTCTGATGTATCGCTTGTAAATACTTGATCGCTTAAGCGATCAAGTATAAATAACCATGATTGCTTAAGCGATCTTATGCCATTTACTGATCGCTTAAGCGATCTGCTCCCATACAACAGACTTTAACCAGATCGCTTAAGCGATCTTATGCCATACCTGATCGCTTAAGCGATCTATCTGCCGCATTACCAGACCTACCAGATCGCTTAAGCGATCCATCGTGCCCATAACACATTTTCAGTCATCTCCACCTACAATCGATCCATCATACCCAGAATAAATACCCAGAACAAGTTTTCAACAAATTTCACTCCTTTCAACTTGCATTACATCAAACACAACCCAACAACCTAAACAACTAAATCAAAATCATAACCCAAACCCTATCCATTATTAAATCTTTGTAAATCTAAATATAAAATGTAAAAAGGAGATACACATACTTAGACGAAATGTTAGGAGGAGGAGGAGGGGGATCTTTGCCGGAGAAGATGTTAATGGTGGAGGAAGAAGAAAGTGTTAATGGCGGAGGAACAAGAAGATATAGAGGAATGAGGAAGAAGAAGATGTAGATGAAGCCAAGAAGAAGAAAAGAAGATGCAGAGGTAGAGGTAGAGATGCGTTAATGGCGGGAGGAAGAAGAAGGTTTTTGGGTTTATTTGCAACGATTTTGGGTTTGTGGAAATATAGTATAATTTTGAAAAGATTACATTAATCCTAATTAAGCACTAATTACCCTTAATCAATAATATGGCTATTTAGTTAACATTTTAAAACTTGATAGCCTTTTAATTAAATGTAAACTTCAAATGTCTTTTTAATAAACTGCCCCCTATAATGAACTTGAGGACAATTATACGAAGTGATTGCCAATTGAACAACTGAAATTATTACTAATTTGATTAATAATAATATTTTTTTCTAGGCCCAAATTGTTGTTTATGTTAGTCTAGCCCAACATGAGTAATAAATCGTGTTGGGTCGGCACAACCACTATTCTGTAATTCGAGGCCCAATAGGCACAACATGAATGGATCGTGCCAAGCTCAAGCCCAAGCACAAATGGGCTAGCACAAAAACTGGCATGAATGGACTTTTGCGCTTACATTAGAAATTTCAATTTCAAGTGTTTTTACCACGAAAATAGCTAAATTAATAATTTTTTCCCTTTTTTATTCAAGTATTTTTTTTTCCTAATTGATAATTATTGAACAACTTTAATATTTAAACTAGGTGTAGGGTTTAGGGTCCTTGCATCGCCAGGGTATGTTTATTGCTTGTATTTGAAACACTTCGTAAACAACATTATATTAACAACAAACACCAGTTATAGTAAATCACATGTAACGAAATGCAATATTTTATTTATTAAGTAGTTAATAATACACCAGTTCAAGAACGTAAAAAAGCTCTTTGAACAACCTAAAAGTAAATTGTAATAGATCAATGGATTTCTTAAGGATAATGACAATATTCAATGTCATTTTCATGCAATTTTATATTTCTTAAGTTCTTAATGTATTCAGTTAGTAAGAACCATTTTTAATTTTTATTTAAGATATAGTTTGGCAACTTGTTTACTATAATTAACAATTGT
Organism: Pistacia atlantica; assembly: GCA_026229545.1. Classification (NCBI taxonomy): domain Eukaryota; kingdom Viridiplantae; phylum Streptophyta; class Magnoliopsida; order Sapindales; family Anacardiaceae; genus Pistacia; species Pistacia atlantica. The sequence continues at coordinate 24,015,022 of CM047905.1, forward strand.
TCAGCAAATTTTTTTAATAGATAATATTAACAGTGATTGGTGAATTTGTTAAAGATAAAAACAATATAAGATGTCATTATTAGATGGTAAGAATCATTTTACTTTTCATTTTTAATTATGGTTCAACAACTGCCTTATTACGATTAAATATTGTTCAACATATTTGTTTAATATGTAATAGTAACGATGATTGGTAGTAATCTAAACGATAAAAAAAAAAACAATTGTGGTTGGACAGTGAGATTGTGAACTAAATGAGATCTTGATCTATTATAATTATGGATCAATCATGGTTCGACATCTGACTTATTACCGTGTTATAGTCAATTGGAAGCAGACCTTGATCTATTACAATTATGGATAACTTATGGTTCAAAAGCTGGGTGCTCACAATTTTATAGTCAAATTTTTTTGTTCAGCATCTGCTTTTTTACAATTAATTAGTAAAACATTATGGTTCAACATTGAGATTTTGAAACTCAAGGAGACCTTTGATCTATTACAGTTATGAATAAATTATGGTTCAATAGATGGTTTATTGCAATTCTATAGTCAAGTTTATAGTTCAACATCTGGCTTATTATAATTCAATAGTAGAAAAAGTTATGATCCGAGAGTGAGGTTTTGAACTCAAGGAGACCTTGAGCTATTACAATTTTGGATACATTATGGTTTGGCGACTTGGTTATTACACTTCTGATCATCACAAAGAGCCTGTGCGTAAAACATCAAACCGAGAGACCTTGCACTCAATGTGTAGTAAATACTAAATATTGCTCGAAACTCCAAGCTCATCAACAATATCGATCATGAATGTACAAAACATGTCGATAACGAACCCAGTGAGTCTGGATGAGTCATCGGAGGCTGACTTCGAGTGAAGAAGCTTAGACAACTTCTTTGACCTGGAAGTGGGAGGTGATCGTTGTGAAGATGAACGAAGTTGATACGGTTGGCTGCAAAGACTTCGGAGTGAGAAGGTAGTTTCATGACGAGGACGGTGATGGAGAGGTGGTGGTGGTAGTGAACGAAGAGCTTGGCTAGTGTGTCTTTATAAAAGGTCGAAATCAGGATTTGCAATTGTGGCAGTATATATCGATGACATGAACTTAATAGGGACTCCTAAAGAGGTCACAAAAGCTGCTGAGTACTTCAAAAGAGAATTTGAAATGAAGGATCTCGGGAAAACAAAGTATTGTCTCGGCCTACAGATCAAGCATTGTTCAAATGGAGTTTTGTTCCATCAATCAAATTATACTGAAAAGATCCTAAAGTGATTTAATATTTATAAATCTCACCCTTTGAGTACCCCAATGATTGTTTGGTCTCTTGATCCTAAAAAGATTCATTTCGTCCTAAAGAAGACGACGAAAAGATACTTGGTCCTGAAGTACCGTATCTAAATGCAATAGGTGCATTATTACATTTGACACAATGTACGAGATCAGACATAACATTTGAGGTGAATCTGTTGGCAAGATTTAGCTTTGTACTAACTCGCTAACATTGGAATGAGATCAAACATATCTTTTGTTACCTCAATGGAACAAAAGATTTGGGATTATTTTATTCAAGGAAATTTGTTAATGATCCTAACTACTTGGCTATACAGATGCTAGGTACCTTTCTAATCCTCACAAAGCATGCTTATAGATGGGATATGTTTTCACTCATAATGGTACTGCAATATCACGGGGTTCGGCAAAACAGACATTGGTTGCTACTTCCTCCAACCATTCCGAGATTCTTGCACTTCATGAAGCCAACCGAGAATGTGTATGGTTTAGATCTGTCATCTATCATGTTGAAAGTACATGCAAATTGCCACGTACCTCATATGCTCCCACCATTATAAATGAAGACAATGCAACATGTATTACTCAAGTCAGGAGAGGACATATCAAAGGAGACAGAACAAAACATATTTCACCGAAATTCTTTTATACTCATGAACTCTAGCAAAATTGTGAGATTAATGTCAAACAAATACGCTTCAATGATAATCTTATAGATACATTCACTAAGGCTTTATCAACATCAACATTTGAAAAGTTTGTGTATAATATTGGTATGCAGCTACTCAATGAGTTACAAAATTAATTCTACCATTATGAGAGGGAGCATTGATCAAGAAGAGCAACGGGTAGGGGGAATTTTTAGACAAGTATATTGTATTGGACACATGTGCAATGTACTCTTTTTTCCTTGATGAGGTTTCGTCCCACCAAGTTTTCCTGACAAGGTTTTTAATGAGGCAATATGAAGCACGTCCAACTTCACTTATCTGTAAGAAGTGGATGTCCAAAGGGGGCTGTTGTATTTTACCTTCTTCACTGAATAGCACCACTAAATTATAATAAGCTTTGGGGGTGTAGATTTATTTCATATTTTTATTTTTTTATTAATCATTAATTGCAGCTTCTGACCAGAAGAATCTCTCTCTCTGCTTTCACATACATGTGTAACAAGATCACTACTTTATCAAAGGAGTGGTCTAGATCCCTTATCCACTCCCCAGAAGAAATGAAATCACAAATTTTCATTAACATTTTCCTCGGCCATAGCCAACAATGAAGAAAACAGAGCTTCTGTTCATCCCTCTAGCAGGCGCAGGCCACTTGGTTCCTGAAGTTGAGTTTGCAAAGCGATTGTTAGAGCGAGATGATGGACGTTTCTCGGTGACTGTTCTTCTCATGGATTCTATTTTTATTAGAAATGTTGTTACACATAAGTTATATAAATCACTTGCAGAATCTAATACTCCAATAAGGTTCATCAATCTTCCTCCTCCTGTAGACTTTTCTCCTTCAAAAGATGCTCATAAATCTATAGAAAGTATATGGTTGAGTTCGTAGATTCTCATAAAACTTGTGTTAAAGAAGCGATTGTCAAGCATGTTTGGTAGTTGATATGTCTTTATTGGATCTTTCACGCTTTAAAGAAACCGGATCAGCATATGAAGTTTGCTTCTCAAGCTTATGATCAGTTATTTTAGCATTACTGATGATTCTCCTTTGTCTGATCCAACAATTTTTCAGAAGCTTATTGGAAAACTTCTCTATCTTTGCATGACTAGACCTAATTTGCGTTACTCTGTCAATCTTTTAAGTCTGTTCCCGCACAATCCCAGTCACTCACATATGAATATATACTACCCTCAAAATTGTTAAATATGTGAAGTCTACTCCAGATGGGGCTTTTCTCTCTCCGGAAAGACTATAAGCATTAATACTGTAAGGAACAGTACAAAAAGAAAAGACTTACCCACAAAAAGTCAACCTTTAACTCTAGTAAGCCATTCCTCCTTGGAAGATAAAACATTTGAAGTGCTTGACATTTCCTAGATGGCACACAGGCACAATGCGTGTTAATTTCCCAGTATTCAATCCTTGTGTTTCTAAATATGAATATTTCAAATTTGATGACCAGACCCCTTTTACCTTCTCTCCACATAGAAACAGATTCTACGGGGTAGGCTGTGGAAATTTTTCTTTGCTTTCTGATGACGATTCAGCTGTTGCTGAATGTTCTTCTACCTGTGAGGGAGAAAAAAATAGTTGCCAGGGTAATGTAACTTAGGATTTCAAGAGGTTTTTTCTTCATTCTGATGTTAGTTCCAAATGTCCCATTGCCTTTTTGGCAGACCAAAACTGGTTCTAAACCAACTTAAAAAATCTTCAAGATGTTACAAATCTTACACTTGTTCCTGTGGTACTTGACAGGGGTGTATTCAAATTCAATATGCGAGGGATAAATCAAGGACTTATGAGTTAACTTCTTGTTGTGACATGTCTGCTTGTAGCTGCTTCAGTGTTCGATGCAGTTGCTTGCCTGGTTATAGAGGAAATCCATATCTTCTCCAAGGATGCCTAGGTAAATTTCTATCTTCAAGCTTACAACATTCTTTAGAGTTAACTCTGATTCAATATATATACGAATTTTCTCTTAGATTTCATCTGAATTTTTCAAAGTACGGCTACAAAAAGTCTACGACCGGTTGCCATTTTTTATTTTTGCTGTGAAGTTAGCATATATGCATCAAGGGTGGAGCCACAAAATGTTTTCTGGGGGCCAAAAAGTAATGTTCAATAAATAAAGGGGTTACAAAAAAGGTTACATATATAGGGTCGAAGTAGCCAGAGTGGAATATTCTGAATTTGTAGGGACAAAATTGTTAGTTTCTTATATAAGACTAAAATATTTTGTTAGACCACTGGGCATGATTGCCTCGTGGAATTAAAATAATAATGGATTGAATTATATAACAGTATCCAAACTAATACAGAAATTGTATGAATCTACATTTACAAATAAAAATCTTTTCATTTTTATTTTGTTAGACATTATATATATAATTTTCACAATTTTTTTTTTTTTTTTTTGTGCTTCTTGAACATATTCCCAGATACCGATGAATGTAAAGATAATATAACCATCTGCGGGCTTGATGTTTGCGAAAATTCTAATGGGACTTACATGTGCATTCCCTTAAGGACATTGGAAAAATCAAAGACCATGCTCTTGTTAGGTATTCCCTAAATATTCAAATAATATATATATATATATATATATATATATATATATATATATATATATATATATATATATATATATATATATATGAAAAATGTTATATGTACAAAGATTCTTACGACAAAATGATGTGGCAGTTGTCACACCATTAGTTTTACATCAATCTTTTATTTTTTTTTCACAAACTAGTGATGTGGAATCTGCCACATCATTTTGTACAACGACTCTTTGTATGAGTTTTTGTACATTTAGCATTTCTCTCTCTCTCTCTCTCTCTCTCTCTCTCTCTCTCTCTCTCTCTCTCTATATATATATATATATATATATATATTTTTTTTTTTTTTTATTTTTTTTATTTTGGTAGGAGTTATTTCTTACATACATTCAATAGCTTCTATACCAATTTATCATCGAGACATTAAGTCTACAAATATACTCTTAGATGAAAAGTACAGAGCAAAAGTAGCTAATTTCGGGACTTCAAAATTGATCGCAATACCACAAAATTATTAAGGACTTTTGGATACTTGAACCCTGAATACTTTCAATCAAGTCAATTCATTGACAAAAGTGACGTATATAGTTTTGGAGTAGTCCTTTGTTGAGCTTTTAACGGATTAAAAACTGATATCTTCGACAAGATCAGAAGAACGTAGAACTTTGTCAACATATTTCCTTCACTCTTTAGAGGAGAAACATTATTTTGATATTCTCGATGCTCAAGTAGTAAAGCAGGGAAAGAGAGAAGAGATCATGGCTGTTGCTAACATCGCAAAAAGGTGTTTAACCATAAGTGGGAAGAACAGACCCTCAATGAAAGAAGTTACCATGGAGTTAGAGGCAATCTGAGCTTCAAGAAAAGATAGTGATGATCAACAACATTATCAAGAGTTTGAGTACATGATAACCGAAGTAATTGAGCCTTGGGATGTTGTTCCTGCTTCAACAATTTCTACATTTGACAATACTGCATCATCTCCAGACATCCTGCCACTGCTAAGTAAGAAATCATCATGAATCTATATGCATGTTCAAACACTGTTTTGGAATCTGAATGTAAAATCCAACCTTCTAAATTTTTTTGAACTGCATGTAAAATGAAATCGGTATTATACATGGCTTTATGCTGAAAATCTTAATCAAGTTGATTTACTTTAATGGAAAACGATGCAAACAGAATCGTAACGTACATGTAGCTTTGACCAACTTAATGGCGGTACAACGACGCCAGTTTCGACGCAAATACCCCGACACCATAAATCTGCGTCGGGAGAACGACGCAAACAGAGTCGTACCATACCTGCAGCTTTGACCAAATCTTTGCGTCCTGCAGCTTTGACAAAATCATGGTGGTACAACGACGCCAGATTGCTTTAGAATACAGAATCCAGGAGTTTCGACGCAAACACCCCAACACCATAAACCTGCATCATTTCTCTTTGATGGAAAACAATGCTAACAGAGTCTTAACATACCTGAACAAATCATGGTGGTACAACGACGCTAGACCTCGTCAGAATACAGAATCCAGGAGTTTCGACGCAAATACCCCAACACCATAAATTCGTGTCGTTTCACTTTAATTGAAAACAATGCTAACAGAGTCATAACATACCTGCAGCTTTGACCAAATCATGGTGGTACAAACTATGCCAGATCGAGTTGGAATACAGAATCCAAGAGTTTCAATGCAAATCGTGCGTCATTCTAAGGTGTTGAAACAATCTCATATGGCTAGCCATTGAGCGATGTAAACCTGGCATTGTAAATTCTTTGCATTCAAAGACATGAAGATCTGTCCGAGTTGTTGACCACTCCATCGTTAATAGGCCACAAAGACGCATTTGGGGTCTTGCTGCCCGATTGATGAGCAGGGTGCAAGGGCAGCATCCTCGGCCCGCAGGCGGTTTGTGCCTTTTCCATGAAGAACCGTCGAAAAATTTTATTAAGTTATTAATTCTTTATTGAGTTTAGACTTAGGAATAAAAATCCTTATAATACTAGGTTTTAGTCTTTTAAACTTAATATATAAACATATTTTTCTCTAATAATGAATGATAAAAAATAATAGGGCAAATTACTTTCCTTATAAACAAATGAAGTGAGACAGTATTGCAATAATATTGACTTAGTTGGATGTAACATGTTAATTAGGTGAACTAAGGTAAAATCACGGTTATTTCTTCTTTCTCTTTACTGTTTGTTGTTTATGATTTGTTATTTTGGTTTTCATATCTCTCTATTCGTTACGCCACTCTTGCCTTTGCGCCATCCGTTTTTTGTGTCGCTGTACACATCTATTCAAATACCAAATAACCTCTACTAAATATTAGTGGATTATAGGAAAAGAAATACTTGGACTCCTACTCTGACTCTACAACAATACATCTTAGACTCCTACTCTGACTCTACAACAATACATCTTAGACTCCTACTCTGACTCTACAACAATACATCTTAGACTCCTACTTCAACTCTGTAAACATTTAGGATTATATAATTTATGAGTTAATGGGAGCAATATATTAAATATTTTAATTATTCTCTAACTTTGCTTTCTTCTAACTCACATTCTCTCTCCCTCAATTTTACTCTTCTCTCTGCGAAATGTGAATCATGCCATGCCACTGAAATCAAATGAGATACTTTAAGACTACATAATTAATCTTACTTACCTTCCTAAGATATAGGGGACACCCTTTCGAGAGCTAGTAGGAACATCTCCTTGTAGCCCGGTTATAATCTCAATCATTGCTTGAACAATCTTAGGATCCTCGCTGTAGATTTTGTAGCATCGGCCCCATCTCGGATCCCTGCAAACCTGTACAGACATAAGATTTATCAGGAGTCCACAATTAATCTGAAGAATGAAATGCTGACATCCATTAGCTGTAGGATTTGATAATGTATACCACAATGCAAGATGCAAAAGCATATGGAATTCCCGCATCTCTAACTTCAAGTGCAGTTGCCGCTCCGATCTTTTTAACAATGATTAATAAGAAAGAAAATCTCATCACCAATGCCAGATATTTTATCATAATGTTAAATCTTAGGATTCATCAAATTTACTTGGAATATTTCAATTTAATTTAGTGCATTTTTTCCGTAGGTATCATAAACAACAATTAACTCTCTACTGTGAGTATCCCATTAGAGTTTTAATATTTAATTTAACGGATTAAGCATACATTATTATTTTGATGAAGTAAATGAGACAACACTTAAACATGTTTCTTTATAAATTAAAACAACATTAACATATGGTTAACATATTCCATTACTGATGACTCATCATAATATCATTCTTACGTATCTAAGTGAAATTATTATAATAAAAATAATATTTTCATTTTTTTTATTAATAATTAATTGCAGCTTCTGAACAAAAGAATCTCTTTCTGGAACATGATTGATTGATTACATGTACATGTGCAACAGATCACTACCTTATCAAAGGAGTGGTCTAGATCCCTTATTCACCCCCCAGAAGAAAAGAAATCACAAATTTTCATTACATTTTCCTCTGCCATCGCCAACAATGAATAAAGCTGAGCTTGTGTTCATCCCTCTAGCAGGCGCAAGCCATTTGGTTCCTGAAGTTGAGTTTGCAAAGCAATTGTTAGAGCGAGATGATGGGCGTTTCTCAGTGGCTGTCCTCGTGGATTCTATTTTTATTAGAAATGTTGTTACACATACGTTATATAAGTCACTTGCAGAATCTAATACTCCAATAAGGTGCATCAATCTTCCTCCTTCTATAGACTTTTCTCATTCAAAAGATGCTCATAAATCTGTAGAAAAGCATATGGTTGAGTTCATAGATTCTCATAAAACTTGTGTTAAAGAAGCAATTGTCAAACATGTGATTTCCAGTTCTAATTCAGCTACGCTTGCTGGGTTGGTAGTTGATATGTCTTATACATCAATGATCAATGTGGGAAATGAACTCGGTGTCCCTTCTTATTTGTTCTTCCCTTCTACTGCAGCTTTTCTTGGTCTTATGATGTACCTTCCAACTCGACATGATGAATTTGGAAGAGGATTTGAAGAGTTTGATGGTGAGTTGATGATCCCTAGTTATGTTAATCCAGTTCCAAGCAGTGGTCTGCCAGAAGTTTTGTTAAACATCCCAAGAGCTGGAATCTCATGCGGATAAGTCTCTGTTGAATGATTTTGATCATATGCCACCAATTTACACGGTCGGACCAGTTATTGATGTAAAGGGGCGTCAGAGTGATAAGACAGAAAAAGCTGATGAGATAATGAAATGGCTTGATGATCAGCCTGATTCATCAGTTGTTTTCTTGTGCTTTGGAAGCCGCGGGAGCTTTAGTGAAGAACAAGCCAAAGAAATTGGATTTGGATTGGAGCAAAGTTGGGTAAGGTTCTTGTGGTCTTTACGGAAGCCACCACCAAATGGAAAATTTCAAGGGCCTGGTGATTACAAGAGTGATAATCTCCAGGAAATCTTGCCAAATGGGTTCTTGGAAAGAACAAAGGAAAAGGGTTTGGTGTGTGACCACAAAAGGAGGTGTTGGCTCATAAATCAATGGGAGGATTCGTGTCACAATTGTGACATGGACTATGTATGCTGAGCGGCAGCTTAATGCTTTCCAAATGGTGAAAGATTTGGGATTGGCCGTGGAGTTGAGAGTAGATTATAGGATCACTAATGGGGAAGTTGCATTGGGAGATGAAATAGCAAGAGCTATAAAATGTGTGATGGAAAGTGATAATGAAGTGAGGAAGAAGGTGAAAGTGATGAGTGAAAACAGCAGATTAGCAGTGATGGAAGCAGGATCTTCATTTGCTGCATTTAGACGTTTTATTGATGATGTATTAGGAAATATGTCATGAATGAAATACAATCTTAATCATTTTTCGTATTGCAAGAGAAGATTATGCAATTTAATTGATTGTTGCTTTAAGTGCATTAACTATGAGCTATTCCCTATACCACATTAACTATACATAGGGGTGTTAGCTTAGCCGAGTTGCTCATGAGTCGGCTTGGCTCAGCTCGTTAAATACTCGAACTTGGCTCGAGTAAGACTCGAATTAGGTACCAAGCCGAGTTTGAGTCTACCCCGGCTCTGCTCGATTCAGCTTGCGAGTCAATAGTGGCTCGTTTAGGGTTTTTTTTGCGAAAAATACAAGTTTTAGGTCTATTTGGTAACTTTACATGCAAAAGGTTAAAAAAATTGCAAATTAACCCTTAACCCAAATCGCATAAACGATTTCCCCAAAATCTTTAACGCTATTTTCACATTACTAATCATCAAGAAATCCCAATTTCCCCAAAAACAATTTCCCTACAATCACACCCAGCCACCCACAAACACAAGAACTACCCAATCGCCGACAACCGCAAACACAAAAACCCTTTTTTTTTTTTTTTGGTCTTGGATTGTATAATTTGTTGTGTAATACATTGTTTATATTGATTGGGATGCAAATTTACAAAAAATTGGATCTGATTTATGTAAAACAAGATCTACAGGTTATATAAAAAAGGGTCAAATGAGCCGTAATCGAGCTCACGTTAATTGAGTCATAATCAAGCTTTTCGAGTCGAGTCAAACGAGCTTGACTAACTTGATTATAAATGAGTCGAGTCACGAGTGAAATTTTCTTGACTCGTGACTTGACTCGAACTCGTCTAATGCTTAACCGAATCAAGCTCGTTTAGGGTGATACTTGGCTCTACTCGGCTCGTTTACACCCCTAACTATATACAATATGTACATGCATTAAGTTCAATGTTTTGGAAAAAGAAAATAAAAAATGCCTCAATAAATTAATAATTTATTAATTTATACGATTAAATAATATATCGAATAATTGTATTAAAAATTTTAATATTAGTAAGGTTGGATATGATTTTATTTTTTGGGGTGGTGATTGAGCAAATATGAACCAAGGGGCTTAAAGAATATTCACCATTACTTACAATTAAATGAATACTCTAGTCTGAATTGACTTTGTTTGTTGTCAAACTGAAAAAAAATAATAAAAAAAGTTTTTCCTCTTTTTTTTTTTAATTAAATTATTTAAAGGAATGATCAACAATGCTTCATATATTGGTTTACGGAAGATTAATGTAATTTACCTTTAATTTTATGCATGCTTAATTTACTATAAATAATTGGTATGATTACTTATCATTTTCAACTTCATTGTTATACATTGTCTATAAATTTTGTATCTTTTCTTAAAAATGATCTTGATTGTTGGTTTTAACCAAAGGATCCTTAGGAATATCCAAAGAGCATAAATAAATAAATTGTTATTAAGGTGAACTTAATATTTTCTTTTCCAGCAAGTGTAACAACAAAAAAATAAATTATTAATTCATCCCTAGATTGGGAGGTTTAATTCCTACTAAAGATGTATTAATTTTCATATAACCTCCGATTATTCTTGTTCTCATATTTAGTTTAAAGAGAATGAAAACTGAGTGATAGATGAGTCATCCCACTTGCTAAAGGAAAGAAAAAGAGCTTGCATTGTGCAACGTCATGTTACTTAATTCATGGAATTTAAACTTGTGGCAAACATGGTAGGTCAGTAATTCCACTTGCAATTGAAAAAATAAATTTAATAATAAAAAAATTAGACTTTACAAGATCACTTTAAATTATTTTAATCAATTAGTTAGCTTTTCTAACAAAATAAAAAAATAAAAAGAAGATTAAAGATCAGCACAAAATCAACTAGTCATGATTAAATTTACTGCAACGTGTTTGATGCATGATGAATTTTGAGAAAGTATCTTCAATCCACCCAAAATAATTAAGTTTTTATTTTTCATTTTTTTTAAAAAGAGAGATTTACTTTCTTAACTTATGACATTCAAAAATGATTTGTACGTATGTAATCATTTTATTAATTCTAATTTCTATAATGTCAAACTAAGTTGTCCACAGAGTTTTATATTTTGAAGGATATGAATCTAACTAGGGATTATTCTCAAAAGGGAAAATACTTCATGCCAAGTATTAATTGGTAAATAGGATGTAAGGACGACGTAAATTTATTGGGTTGCGGTGTAGATCAGGTATTAATTGAGATACTATATTTATTCAAATCTTAGAAGTTTTAAAGAGAAAATATATATATATAATCCCAAAAAAGCATCATTATCATGTAAAGACTTTTCCATAAACAACCTTTAAGGAAAGTTTTGCAAATGAAGGGTGTAATTTTTTATGGATTTTGTATATCTGTCTTATTTTTTTTTAATATTGAAAATGCTTCAAAAAAGACAAAAAATGAAAACGCGTGAAAACATATAAAAACGAATAAAAAACATGAAATTAATCACCTTCACACCGATAAAACTCCGTCAAACTACTATTTATTATGTTCATCTCAAAGAATTTGTTTCAAATATGTCAGGGGTTGATTTCTGTTTTTAATTTTGTGCTAAATTTTTTTATTGAAAATATATCTTAATTAATTTATTATTAATATAAATGGAAAGCGATTTCCAAACGACTCTGTATATATTAGATTATCTATTAAACAACATCATCACTCTGAAAAATATTAATATGAAATGTGTAAGGATTGAAAATAGCTACAAAATATTAGGTATGTGATTGTGACATTGTTTTAGACTTCTCTTTTCGTGGAAGGAAAGATGATTTTATCTTCATAGTTTTTTACTTATGATATTGCAATAAACAAAATTTTCAATGGGCATTTTCTAAGTAGCTTAAAGCAGGTGGTAACATCTCATTTGATGAATTGGGAGGCTGGTGCCCTATATATCCTCCAATATGGCAATTGTTTTGCTCAAACTCTAAAGTTCTCCTTGGTTCTTCTAGATAGGAAAAATCTTAAAGGGGGTGTTACTTCTATATATATATATATATATATATATATATATATATATATATATATATATAAACATACCTAATCCCAATATAACACATCATTATCATCATAAAGACTTTTTTATGGATTTTATATATCTGTGTTTTTTTTTTAAATATTGAAAATGCTTGAAAAAGACAAAAAAAATAAATAAATAAATGCGTTCAGTAGGTATGAAAACACAGAAAAAAGAACAAAAAACACAAGAAAAACTTCATCAAATTACTACTTATTTTGTTCAAATATGTCAGCGGTTGATTTTTGCTTGTAATTTTGTGCTAAAATTTATTATTTAAAACAAAAATAGTTAACTTTTTATATATATTATAAAAATAGAGGGTCGTAACCTTTTCTTTCCCATCATTTTACCTTTTTTTTGATAAAAATTTATATATACATAAATTATGAGTGGACTTAAACAATTAAACCTCTACCTAATAAGAACAACAATAGATTTGACTATTTGGCTTTGAAAATATATCTTAATTTATTTATTATTAACATAAATGGAAAGCGACTTCCAACCACTCTCTATATATATTAGATGGAAAATGTTACGCCTACAATTTTTTTTCACAAACTTTCTCTCACAATCTTGACATAATAACTCACAATTGGTTAGTTCATAATGGGTCTCATCTGATGAATTATGATTGACCAGTTGCGAGCTACCACATTGGGGTTGTGGGAAAAAAGTTTGCGAGAAGAAGTTATGGGTATAGCATCACTCATATTAGATTTACCTATTAAACAACATCATCACTCTGAAATAACATGAAATGTGTAAGCATTGAAAATATCTACAAGATATTAGGTATGTGATTATGACATTCAATAATAATTTGCTTAATTATCATTGAATCATATTGTCCAATGATAAAAGTAGATCAGTCTTTCAAGTTTTCATGCACATTTCAAATCACGTCTTCTCTCTCATCTTCCTCAACTAAGTTTTATGTGCAAAGATTTACAGATACCAGAGGAGTTTCATTTCTAGGAGAACACCAATCCATATGATGTTTCAACTTCAGCTTCTCTTTTGATTTTACTTGGTTTAATTAACTTCTTCTTTGTTATTATTTACTTGCTAATGTCTTTATGAACTTTAAGTTTCCAAGGATCCGATCAAAGATCTCAAATACACTTCATTCTGAGTGTGGAATTTTACTTCAGATTCTCTTACCCAGGAGGTATCAATCACAAACTTTTATACTGGCTTTATATATATATATATATATATATATATATATATATATATATATATATATATATATATATATATATATATATCCTACTTCATAAAGCTGAACTTTGCAAATTGTGATCGCTGATTCTCAAGCTCAAATAGCATCATCACAGTTAGGTATAATATTTATCATCTTTAAACTTCATTATTATACTACAACAAATTATTTCATTAAAAAGTTAAAGAAACACTACAAAAATTAATGTTTTGAACTTCATTGGCTTGGTTGAAGCTTATTTAGAATGTGTGGTTAGTGGCCACATGTCTAAATTAATTTTCCATATGGGTTAAAGGAGACAAAAATTTTTGTTTACAATATTATTGCATATAGGTTGTCTCCATTATTCCAAGGATAGCTTTGAAATTTTGTTTTCTTATTACGTCTGCATAATTTAAGTCAGTTTATGCTAAGAATAGAGAAAAAACTTGCGAGCTGAGGTTTCGGGAAAAATAATTTTCATTAAAATGTAAGAGAAGAGGTACAACAACTTATACAGTTTGAGAAGAAGAGAGGTAACTGTTGACTATGTTGTCTCCTAGTTTTAGCTTATAACTCTTAACAATTTATGATATTTGACTAATTAGTAGCCATTGTTAGGATATTTTACTCAGGGTTGTGAGCTATTACCCTATGAAGAGGATAAGATCTTCCAGTTTGAATGAGTATGATTACATAAAATATTTAAAATTCGTCATTTACTGTTCAACTATTTATTTTTATTGTTTCACTTGCAAAATGCAAATCATAATAGTCTCTCACAATATATAGTTTTCTATCGTGTCAAGATAACTCTTAATAGAAAAAAGGTAGGGAAACGTCCTTTTTTCTTTTATGCTTTTGACATTTATTATAATAATTAAAATATTCTTCAATAAATTATGTTTCTATGTTGAATATTTACACTATGAATGAAAATGAAAACCTTTTGAAAACATAATAAGGAAATCTCTATGGATGTAGCTTAATGGAGAAGACCTAATTTAAAACTTTTACTTTAGAGATCATCATGAAACCAAAATTTATCATATAGTTTAATATGTTCATCTTAAAGTTAAAAGAAAATGTCGTAATTGAAGGTGGACCTCTTGAGCCATGGCTAACTTCGTGTAAGTTAAAAAATACAATTAAACCTCAATAAATTAATACTTGATGAATTAGTAACTTCAATTAAATAATACTTTTGACCAGTCCTGACTTAGGACCAATGTGGTAAATTAATAATTTGTTAAATTTATAAGATAATACATAAAATAAAAAAATAAAAAAAACACACACACACACACACACGCATAGAGGTACCACTTGATATATAAATTAATAATCTCCTCATATATCAAAATTATATATATGCATGACTCAATTAGGAATCCTTTTATAAAATGAGTTCAATGTTACTTGTTTCCTCTTGAAATTGATGTCTTCTTGGATCTCATCTCTAACTTTTCTTAGTGCATTAAGAACCACTAGTATAGTGTTCTCCTATTGCAAGAGAAAATTATGCAATGTGATTGTTGCTTTAAGTGCATTAACTATGAGTTATTACCTATACCATATTAACTACACATAATATGTACATGCATTAAGTTCAAAGTTTTGGAAAAAGAAAATAAAAAATGTCTCAATAAATTAATAATTTATTAATTTATACGATCACTTAATATATTGATTTATTAATAAATTTTTATGGTCCCAATAATATTAATTTATTGAGGTTTAAATGTGTATGTATATATATCTCATGTTATTTAGAAATAAAATTTTTAATATTAATAAGGTTAGATATGACTTTATTTCTTGGGGTGGTAATTGAGCAAATATTAACCAAGGGGCTTAAAAAATATTCACTAATACTTACAATGAAATGCATAAACTGACTTTGTTTGTTATCAAACAAGAAAAAAATAACAATAAAACGTTTTTCCTCTTTTTTTATAATTAAATTATTTGAAGGAATGATCAACAATGCTCCATAGTTTTTCCTCTTTTAACATTAATTTATATTTAATTACTTCTCATCTTATTTATTTTCTTGTCTTACCTCTTTCAGATAAAAGTCTAGTCAAAACCAGATGCTTGCGCTTTATTGGTAGTTGCTCGAAGCTTGACATTTCATGAAAATATCATTGGTGTTTCAGCAAGGTATTTAAATTTTCTGTTATTTTTTTTTTTAATTTTTTAAATTTTATATAGCATAAAAAATAGTAATGAGGCTGATTATTTGTTTATCTTATCTAAATAATTATTATTAATCCAAAATACGAATAACACAGTATAAGGTTGCTATATTTTACTCGTTGAATATGATGAGATTTTTTATGCTAATTACCTAGTATTGATCTATTCCAAAAGGGAAAAATTAATCAAACCATACTCACAAGGATTTATTGTCAGACCCCTCTTGGGTATTCCCTATCCTGTCAAATTCGGGCACTCCGAGGGACTCAGGATCCCAAGAGGAGGGTGATTTTTTTTTTATTTTTTCAAAAACAATTTACCAACTCCATTCATAAAAACTTTAACGACAATAGTGTAACACAAAACATGGTTCTGAAAATGTAAATCTTAGAAGACGGTTTACAAAACAAATGTATTAGAGTGCTTCTAATGTGTATAAACATCATGCTAATGAACATATGTTTGTCAGCCAACCGAATGCATATAGCGAGTGCCTCAAATACTCTGTATGCAATCCTAGGAGAAAAACATAAAACAGTGAGCTAGGAAGCTCAGTAAGTGGATAAAACAATTTATAAATGAAAATAATTTTCAACCTTAAACCTGCATAAGCAAAACTTGCATTTCACGTAACACGTAGCTATTCCTTTAACAAAACCACACTTTCCTTATATAATTTCCTTGATTTGTATCCACTCATGCCCGGCAAGGTAATTTGCATCCTTGTACAAACTTTCTAATTACCATGGATCATCGTATTATTTTCACGAAAACTGATACACCATCATCAAAGTTGAGTCGGCATTTCTCGACACGAAACCCACTCTTGCTCATGCCAATGCCCGTCAAGTGTCCACAATTTCCACCCGACCTATACCCGTTGGATATTCATAAATTTCATCCCAGCCTATACCCGCTACATGTTCACAAGTTCCACTCATTCAGTTAATGCAACCATCACCACCACCACTACCACACTAGTACCCAAGGTCCCTAATATAGACAACCAACTAGTTGTTCGACTAGGCCAATACCTGCCTAGTGTAATCTATCAAATCCCTCCCAAGGTCTATCCTCGGGGTGTAATCTCGCCTTGAGCTCGTTAGGCACCTGACCTATCCCGATATGATGGTATAGATCATCATCGTTTAGAAGTAAGGGCCATCTCAATATGCACACAAGGCTAATCATATCCCACTCAAGCCAATACCCACCCAATAGTCTCATCAAATCCCACCAAAGCCAATATCCACTGGATGTCATAATCCCAATTAGGCCAATACTTGCTTGGTGTAATCCCGCTTGGAGCTTGTCAAGCGTCCGTATTGTCCTGATAGGATGCTACCATAATGTGGTAGTACAGACCATATCATTGCGCCCATGAGGCCAAATATAAATACTAGTTGATGTTTGGAGGGGGATGATACTACAAAGGTGGTTACGGTCCGCATAACACTTCCACAATCCCACCTTCGAACTTCCCAACCTTCAATAATGTTACATGCCTTCATGCAAGTGTTCGAATATGGGTCGCATATATTTCTTAATAAAACCATCATGTAAATATGAGTATAATTTTGCGAGGTATACACCAACTTATAAAATATCAATTTACACCTCATATTTGTCCCTCATCCATTTAGTCCCACAGGTTTCAAACATCACAATTAGCCCTCTGCCTGTACTCCAATAATCGCAAAACTGACAATCTGCCCCCTTGGGAATCCTTCCACCAATTACAATCAAAAACTAACCCAAAGCAAAGAAATTTGGCCCTTATGCCCCCCAAATATAAACAAACCCAATACTAATTTAATATATCTTTTCACAATTATAAACCAACCCAAAACGCCCATTACTCACATCTTCTTAAATTTGGGCCAAGCCCATCTCTTTTTATAAGCTCATCCATACTTCAATCTATCAAGAGTCTAATAAGCCAACCACCAATATTTTATTCATCTACTTCTCCAACATCTACTTCTCCAACTCAACCGAAACCAAGAATTTCATTTCATCCCAACAATAACTCTATTCCCATCAACATTACCCTACAATTTCCTCATTCTCTATTCAAGAACAAACAAACCAGCCCTCCCCAAAATTTGGCTGGATTTTCCATTTTAATAATCAATTCCACATGCAATTTCTCACAATTTAATTTCCAATCATCCAAATTATGCAATTTCACACAAACACACATGCATGCCAAAAGTTCCCTTCCAATACATGATCCGTAACCCATAATCATGCATATCAAACACTTTATGCCAATATACATATAACATTTTCATAAGCCAAAATATATGCAATAATCGTGATCTTGATTAAACAACACTAAGCCAATTCATCAACATAATCCACAACCTCCTAAAGCAATCCATACCATTTTCATTTATTTAATATCCAACACTCCCAATTGTAAATCAAGCAAACCAGTCCCACCAACTGGCTGCATTTGTTTCCAATCACAATCAATTCCAAATCAAGCTCATTATACAATATCCAAAATGATAGGGTTTGGGATAAAATCTGTTTATATGAGAAACAGAGACCTCCAAGAACAAGAGATAGAAAGACTAGTTGACAAAATTCTTTATTGATTACCACAATCTAGATTTAGGCTATTATATAGCCTTACACTTGACTCTATTGACTCCCAAAAAGACTCTAATTGTAAAAGGATAATCAGTCCCAAAATGACTTTAATTATAAAGGGATAATAAGATAACCCTAATTCTATCATAATAAGATAATAATAAAATTATAAAAGATAATAATAAAATACTTAACACACTTATCCTAATTCTAAAATAATCCTAACACAAAATATATAAACACATAAATTCATCATTAAGTTACAAACATAAAATCTACAAGTCTACTAAAGTACCCACCAAGCAAGAATGCATTTTTTTTTTTTTTTCATCACCAAAACACACATCAAACGCCACAATAAGCTTCCACGCATTATATACAACAGAAAATCAAACTTTTAGCAAGGAAATTTTCGTTGATCCACTCACCTTTTGAAGCTAAATTCTTGATCCGAAGAAGGGATCAAAACACTGATCACTCTAGGATTTTTCATAAAAATTCTATTCATCAATTTAAGCCATAATTTTAATGGGGCATTCAAGATACACATATGAGGTTCCAGTATAATATCCAGTATATTAACCATTTAAAACAGAATTTTCTTTCAACCTTTTCAAAGCTGCCAACTGCTTCCAGAATTGAGGTTATTGACTTGTAAAATTTACAACAATTTAACCTTTAATCTAAACCTTACGAAAACCTCCAGAATTAAACTAGACACCCACAGGATTTAGAAGAATTTAAAATCATCAAATTTAAAAAGGAATAGATGAATCAAATCATCTACTAAAATACTTGTTCTGCAGAAACCCAAATTCCAGAATTGCAGGGCAAACTTAAAAAATCCATAGAAAATCCAATACTTCGAGTTTTTGAGCGAAACAAATCTTTAAACACTCCACAAGAAGTCTACAACAACATATCCAAAATTCAGTTTCAGTCAAAAACCCAAAACATGTAAACAATTTTCGGAATACCAAATGGTCAGATTTTGTACCGTAACCCTTATATCAAAAATCACATCTTTAACCAATTTTTTTTTTTTCCTTAGGAATCACATATATGTTCTATCCACAAAATATTATTGTCATTAATCTTCCCTTTTCAGTTTAATCTTATACCATGACCCTACAACATCAACTTTTCTTGCAAAATGCCCCCAACAAAAATTTAAAAACTCACATTTCCCCCTGGAAAACAAAATAAATTTTATAAAATAACCCATAAAATATGGGATATTGCATCTATAGTGCTTTACTTTCTATATGAGAACTATGTTTACTTAACTACTACGAAATTTGACTATGGGGTCTATCTAGCATTACAAATTAAAACACTTATCTAGGCTAAAAATCATGTTTTCCCAAAGGTGTATTTGCTAAAGCTAATTTTCTTTTCTACAACAAACAAATAAAACAGAAGTAGCAACAAACAAATAATCATGAAATATTAGAAGTTTACCTGTTCACTAATCACAATTATGTTACACGGTTCAATGTTACAAAGAAAAAGTGTAAGATTAGTAGTAGCACAGTATGATGTATTTTATTTTTTAACTTAAAAAAAATAGTTTATTGAAGACATTTCCAGGAACTAGGAATATAATTATCTACCATAGTGTTTTAAAAATATTCAAAAAATAAAACAGATGTTATGTAAACTATTTTCGACAAGATTGATTTTATAAATTCATATCTCTAGCTAATTAGTTAATATTAGATAATCCTATAACTGCGTTATACTGATACACTTTCTAATTGATAACACAGATGTTGATACAGATTGCAACAGCTATTGTATCAAAGGTTGGAGAATACTTGGTGGAGCCGACAATAAACCAAGCTCGTTACTTATTTTGTTTCAACAAAATTGTTGAAGATCTTATGGAAGCAGGACGAAACTTGAAATCGAAACAAGGTGATGTGGAGAAAGAAATCGAAGCTGCAGAGAGAAACGATGAAAGAATTAAGGCAACTGTACAAGATTGGTTGTCTGATTCGAGAAAAATCATGGGAGAAGTTGAGACGTTGAAAGGAAAAATAGAAGTTAAAAAGACTTGTCTTAATGGGTGGTGTCCTGATTGGGTCTCTCGACATCAGCTGGGGAGGAAAGCAACAAAGACAAGTATTCGGTTGAAGGAAATTATAGATAAAGGCCAATTTGACGGCATGGGGCGTCGTGCTCTTCTATCAGGTAAATCTTCAGCACCTAAAGATCCTGCGTCTCTATCAGGTGAACCTTCAGCACCTAAAGATCCTGCACTTCTATCAGGTGAACCTTCAGCACCTAAAGATCCTGCACCTCTATCAGGTGAACCTTCAGCACCTAAAGATTTTGAATTTTGCCGGTCTACGAAGGCTGCTTTTGATGAGATTATGGAGGCGCTTAAAAATGATGGCACCCATATGGTTATATTGTATGGGATGGGCGGTGTGGGTAAAACAACTTTAGCAAGAGAAGTACGTAAAACGGTCAAAGAAAAGGGCATCTTTAAGGAGGTTGTGATGGCTACTGTATCGCAAACTCCAAACTTCAGAAATATTCAAGGTCGGTAACCGGTGACTTCCAGGGTTTGAAACTTATGGAGGAAACTGAAGAGGGAAGAGCTAAGAGGTTGTCTTCAAGATTGTCAAATTCTAATAATAACCTTATAATCCTCGATGATGTTTGGGAAGAATTCGATTTCGAGGAAAAAATAGGTGTTCTATTGAGCAAAGGTTGCAAAATGCTTCTGACAACCCGCAACAAAAAAGTATACAGTCATAGGGAGTATCAATTATTAATTCCTCTAAATGTTTTGGAGGAACACGAAGGAGTGGCTTTACTCAAAAGGCAAGCACGTATAGATGATGACTGTGACAAGTTGAACACTTTAGCTACTCAAATTGCTAGAGAATGTGATGGTTTGCCTTTAGCACTTGTAACCACCGGAAGGCACTTGAATGGAGAGAAAAAAATTGAAATGTGGGAACTTGTGTATGACAAACTAAAAAAGTCAAAACTGGAGGATTTGTGTCATGTTAATAGTGTACAGAGAGGTGTCTATGCCAGTCTTAAGTTGAGTTATGATTATTTGAAAACAGATGAAATTAAATTCTGCTTTTTGATGTGTTCACTTTTTCCTGAGGATTTTGAAATTCCTTTGGAGGATTTGGTTAGTATAGGAGTGGGGTTAGATTTATATAAAGGTGTTTCATCCATTGAAGAAGCAAGGAGGGCCCTACGTTCAATGGTTGAAACCCTGAAGGCTTTGGGTTTGCTATTAGATGCTTATGGAAACATAATTTTGAGAATGCATTATGGAAAAGAATTTGTGAGAATGCATGATATAGTTCGTGATGCTTGTCTATGGATAACATCAAAGGGGGAGAATATATTCATGAGCAAGATTGGCATGGATTTGATGCAGTTGACAAGGGAGAAAGGCTGGAAACAATATACAGCAATCTCCTTGTTGGAAAACAAACTAAAAGAGCTCTCTGTTAGACTGGTATGTCCTAAGCTTAAAATATTGCTATTGGGTGGTGAAGACCAATCGTTCTATAACTATGACAAGTCTAAGTTGTTGAAAGTTTCAGATGAATGTTTCGAAGAGATGAAAGCACTAGAAGTTGTAAGTTTAAGATATGCAGACCTTTCATTGAAATCACTTCAATTCTTGACAAATCTCAAGACTCTAGAGTTGTCTGGTTGTGATTTGAGAGACATTTCTTTCCTTGCCAAGCTTAACAAACTTGAGATTCTTACCCTTAGAGGTTCTCGTTTTGACGAATTACCAATAGAATTGAGTGAACTTAAGGAACTAAGAATGTTGGATTTACGTTGGTGTTATGAGCTAAAAAGAATTCCTTCCAATTTGATACGAAGCTTTTCTCAATTAGAAGAATTATACATGGAGGACATCTTTGAAGAAAGGGAGGTTGAAGAGAAGAGTATAGAAACAGGCAATGCTAGGCTTTCAGAGGTAAATTATCTACCTTGCTTGGCTGTTCTGTATTTGCAAACGAATTCAAAATGCCTTCCAAAAGACTTTGCTTTCTCCGAACTTTCAAGGTATAAAATTTGCGTGAACAAAGGGCATTTTTCTGATATCCTTTATAGAATTTTGGAATCATCAAAAGCTTTAATAATTGCTAATATTGATGCAACCTTATTGACTGCATTATTTAAAGCACTATATCAGAGTGTAGAATATCTTAGTTTGGAAAAAGTAACAGGTTGTCAAAATATCCTCCCAAGCATTGACCAAAAGGGATTGAAGAAGTTGAATACTCTTCACATTGCAGATTGTGAAGACTTGAAATGCATAATAGATGCATCGCAATTGGGGGAAGAAAATCCTAAGTTGCATCCAAGTTTAGAAGACTTATATTTGAGAAAGTTACCAGAATTGCAGTGTATATGGAAGGGGCCCATGGCCATTCATATTGTAAACTTCCAAAGTCTTGTGGATGTTTATGTGGAAAATTGCAAAAGCTTGGCATATCTTTTCACTTTATCAATTGCCCAGAGTTTGGGGCAGTTGAAATCACTCAAGGTAACAGTTTGTGAGAGTTTGGAGTTCCTGATCAAGATAGAAGAGGGTGATAATGGAAGGGGAAAGAAAATGTTGTCGAAATTAGAACATCTCCGAATTCACGGATGCAAGAGATTGGAATATGTTTTTCCAGTGTTTGTTGCAGCAGGTCTTATACAACTTAAAAATCTTGAAATAAAAGATGCAGCAGAGTTGAAGCAAGTATTTCATGGAATAGAAGAAAATGAAGTTGCAGAGGAAGGAAAGGACATCAAGTTGCCTAATTTAAAAAAGCTAACGCTTTCCAACCTTGTAAAGCTTACCAGAGTCTTTCCAGAAAATAATCATTCAACTCTGCCAGCTTTGGAAGAGTTCCACATGATTGAATGTCCGAATTTGACAATTAAAGAGGGAGATCTAGAAGAGGTATGTTTTTAAATTTTATTTTTATCTCAATACAAATTATTGTCACTTTTTTTATTGGCCTAGAATGGACGAACATGCTTGAATTTGACCAATATTAAAAAAATAAAATATCAACATGCATAAATTTCAATAATTATTTTTGTTTCTTTATGATAAATATGGAAAGAAAAAGTTTTATTGGTTAAACAAAAGATTTGACAATAGATAGTACTTCAAGTGAGATATCAACAATGAAAAATTATCTATTAGACCTTTGGAAGGATCATTTAGCTATACATTATTTTAGAATTTCTAATAATTATGATATAATTTTTCATTACAATTTGAATTAATGATTTTATTGCTTTTTAATTTTTAATTTTTGTATACTTTGTGAGTAATTTTAATTTATTTTTTAAATTTAAATTTATAAAATTACTTTGCCCTTATATAAAATTAAATTTAACTCTAATTAACTTTTTGTTGACTAGAGTTAAATTTGTTGTTAAGTTTTGAAGTTTAACAATAAATTTTTTTGAAGTTTTACTATCAAAAAAAAAAAAAAAATAGATTTGCTTAATTATTATAATCTGGCAGATCTAATAAATTTTGATAAGATCAAAGTGATTTGTTTTTCCTAGAAATTGTGTGTTCAGAGGTTGGGTTAGTTGAAATTATCTTTGTGATTTACAAAGTTAAATTAATAAAATTATAAGAGAGAAATTAGCATTTTCTTTATTATTAATGTTATTATTTTTGAGAAATTATTTAATTTTAGTTTCAATAATAAAATAACTGATTTCGTTTATTGTTTTAGTAGTTGTTGGTGTGATGTCATGGATCTCATAAATTTTTTGTAAGACATCTTACTGATTTGTTTTCTCAGGGACTACGGATTGTGGAGATAAATAATTGCAATAATCAATTGTGTAATGGAATTCTCTCTAGGTTGAGATGTGGCTTTTTCAAAAAATTTGAAAAATTAAGCATCATCAATTGTGGAGCAAAAGAGGTATTCCAGATGGAAGGACAACAACATGAATTTTCACTTCCAACATTAAATAGTTTGATGTTGATTCTTCTGGAAGAACTAGAAGGTTTATGTAAAGGTCCCGCTCATGTTCTAAGGTTGGAGAATCTAACCACTTTATCCATAAGCAAGTGCAAAAAGCTTAAACATATCTTCTTATTTACTCTTGCTCCGAGCTTGGGTCAATTGGAATCAGTTCAAGTAAATGACTGTGAGAATTTGAAACAAGTATTTTATTTGGATCATGAAAGTGAAGAAAATGTAGGTGGAGGAGATCATAAGAACATCGTGCTTCCAAAATTGAAGATGTTAGAACTTGAAGGGCTTGCAAAGCTAGTAAGCTTTTTTCCAGAAAAATATGCTGCATGTTGTCCAACTTTGGAAAAGTTCAGAGTAAAAGATTGTTCCAAATTAACTACAACTTTCATTGTTGAAAAGGTATGTTAAATCTTTATCTATTAGGCCTTTACTAATTGGATAGATATTTTATGCATGATAACCTTGTTGGAGAGTTGGTAATATTCAATCATGATAGTTAGTAGTAATTGGATAGATATTTTATAGACATTATTAAAAAATTGTTAAAATTTAAGTTTACTAATTACCACCACTCCCTTTTATGGAATATATCATCAACATAGATTTATGTCTAACCTCTCAACTGAAGTCACAATAAACAATTTAAAAATGGTCATTTACCATTCTTTTAATTATAATCTAAAATTTATTAAATTAATTAAAGATAAATAAAACAAGATACTATAATTGTTTTAATAATAATGCATATACAAACTCACTCATACAAACTAATGTGTTTAAATGTGATTAGATGATTTTAGATTAGATACAAACTTAACAAATTAGGAGAAATGATGTGTCAAACATAAAAGGTTACCGTATCAGTATGTATAATTAGTTTGTACATATAACATTACTCTAATTGTTTATTCTTTATCAAGTCAAGCTTAGGCTAAAGTTTGCCCATGAGATTGAGCTGTATGATTTATTATTTAATAAAGTTCTTCCAAGTTTAATAAAATTTATTCACCAATAGCATATCAAACCATTCACTTAAAATTATAAATGAATCTACTTTGTTATTGTTCATTTTACTTTTAGCTTCTCTGGATTTTTTAGTGAACTAAATAAAATATATAATAGATTTTTCTTACATTTTTTTAATAGTTGGTAGTACGATGTAGTCTAATGGCATAAATTTATCTAATAAACTTTTTATAACATTATTGTACAGTCTCCGAATCTACAAATTGTAAAGATGAGCAATTGCAGTAGTCAATTGTGCAATGAAATTCTCTCTGGGTTGAGATGTGGCTTCTTCAAAAAAATTGAAGAATTAAGCATCGAAAATTGCAGAGTAAAAGAGGTATTTCAGATGACACAACTTGAACATGAATTATCATTCTCGAATTTGAAGAATTTGACCTCTTTAACAATAACCCACTTCAACAAGCTCAAACATATCTTCTCACCAACTGTTGCTCGAAATCATATGTTGCAATTGAGAAGGTTGTGGATCAGAGAATGTGCGGAATTGGAGCAAATCATTGATGTTAAAGATGGTGAAGAAGTTGGAGCAAATCTTCTCCAAACTCTATCACATATTACAGTGGAAAAGTGCCATAAATTAAAAAACCTGTTTCCTATCTCCATAGCTCGGGGTTTTCAACAACTGGACAGTTTACGAGTAATCCATAACTCTGAATTTGAAGAAATATTTGGAGATAATGATGTGATTGATGAGAAAGAAATTCAGTTGCCTCAACTTAGGCATATATACCTGCAAGATTTACCAAGACTCACCAACTTTTGCCATGTGGATTATCACTTCATATTTCCAAAACTTTATGACTTGCAGGTCAGAAGTTGTCCAAAGAGATGTACAAGATTTTCATGGGATGAAGATAATAGAAGTGTGCATGCGGAAGCAAAGGTACTTGCATTTTTTAATTAAAGATTTTAAGTCAAAAGGATTTGGTCATTATTCTTCACAACAAGGAACTTCTTTTCATACATGTTTTCTGTAGTGCCACAAAAAGCTTCATATTACTACCTTCGCATTTGATGCTTCCAATATCTGGCTTTGCAGGCACCCAAAATAGGTAGTGCCGAAGATGATGGTCATCAAGAGAAGGCACCTGATATCGTGTGCTGCCGTTATGATTTTGAAAAATTACTAAACAATGAAGAGCTTTATTCCAATTCTCATCCAACAGAATGAAGAAGACAACACTGAAACTTAGAAACATGCTCGTCATTTCTAATCAGGTAATTGAATTTATTATTCTAAACATTGAATTTGTTTCAAGAGGCTCCAACATAAATGCACTTGTGATTAATTATATTTCCTTTGATAGTTTTTCAGTTGGCTCCACCGAATCCAATGAATATTAGTCTGTTTGAAGGGAAGCAGGAGAAAATTCAATTCAGTGTCTTCAATTTGATGAATTTTCTAAACTGCACTTGTTATATATATTTATTCTATTTTAAGTCCAATATCAATTCACTTGTTATGTGAATTTTCTAATGGATTATTGACAGAGTTTATGTTTGAGTTTATGTTATGTCAATTTTCTAATGGATTAATCTGGTGCTTAATTGTTGTAATCTGGTGGATCTAATCAATACTTCTGCTGCTACAATTAACTCAACTTTGTACTTCACCTCTTCAGTACTTCTACTGCTACAATCTTTTCAATATCTACTGCTTCATTTTACTCCTGCTTCAAATTCTCTATTACTCATCTTCTACTACTACTGTAACTTCTTCTTTACCTTCACTAATTACTTGCCCTTTCAAATACTGAGAAGATGGTACAACAATAAGTTTACTTCTTAAGAACTCAAACTGTCTTGCCAACTCAAACTGTCTTGCCAGTTGCCACCAATGGTTTTGTAAAAACGTCAACATTTTGCACTTCACTAGGAACATACTAAATTCTTATCAAATTTGCTACAACTTGCTCTCTTACATAATGTGTATCAATCTCAATATGTTTTGTTTATATTCTGCCTCAATCTCAATAGGTTCTATAAAGCTCTATAATCTGCCTCAGTGGATGATAAAGCCATTACTTTTTCTGTTTTCTACAACTCCACTGCACTAAATTAGGACTAAGAAAAACATAGCATCCACTTGCCGATCTTCTATCTTGTACACAACTTGCCCAACTATATTTGCATAGCATTCCAACTGCATAGTACTTGCTGGATTGAACTGAATGCCATAAAATAAGGTACCTTTTAAGTACCTAAGTACTCTTTGCAGGCCTGCCACTGAAACTGAGTTGGTTGCTTAAGAAATTGACTTAGTTTATCAGGCTTGGTTAAGGTTAAGTATTGAAGAGCACCTACTGTGCTTCTATATAAGGCAAGTGTGTCAAACTCATCACTATCTACAGCAGCAAGTTGAATTCCCAAAGCCATTTGACTGTAGCTTTCCAGTCTACTTTAGAAGATCTTTGGCGTATTTAGCAATTGAGATGAATGCCATTACTATTTTGAAAAAAGCAACAATAACCTATTGAATTCACAAAACAAAGATATTTTTCAGAACAAAGATTATGAAATGATAGTCTCACCCAACTTTTCTCTTCAACAATACAGTTGATGTTTAATCCATAATAGACACTGAAGATATCTTCTTTATCTTCATTTTTTTTTTTTTTAGGGAAAAGAAACAAGAAATTGAAAAACACCAATTGGCGAGAACTGGACTTGGAATTGAGCCACCTTTAACTTAGGATTCGGAACAACAGAGCATCACACCTAATTTATATAGAACTGAGCCCAATGTAACTTTCTAGATAAACCAAGTGCATATCATAACTATTGTAGAATTAACCTTCACCACTTTATTTCAATTTTTGGCGGCTAAAAGCCCAGACAAGTAGGGATATTAAGGCAAGTAAAAGCAAGTCCTACATAACTGTTTATATCCTGATCAAAACTGTCACAAAATTAACATACAGCTAAGGCAAATTATTTCTGAAGTTTCCCAAATAATCAATTGCCACTGTTACACTCAGATGTTACCCTCATAGCGTTTAGGCCAATTCTGTGGATTTCAGCTCTCTGCCAATGAGAACAACAGAGAATGAAGTGCAGAACATGAGAATTGAACAACTCTAACTCAAATCGACAAAAGTACTCCATGAAAACAAACTCCTCACCAACGACACAATACAAAAGCACATATTAACAATTAGTGCTTAAAAGCATATTCAACACCACGAATCACTATACTACCACCATCACCAACAGCCCTTTGCAGGATTATACATTTATCACATTTAAGTTCTTATAAGGTTATAATGGTTTCAGCACTAATTAACAATTAGACTTTAAAAACACTAAAAATTAACAACAAAATTCTCCACTTTATCAAATCCAACACCAAGAAAAATGCTAGCAGAACATTAAATCAGGCAATTTCATACTAATCCACGAAAGCAAAAACCAAACTAACATTAATAAAAATCCCACTAACCTTATAATCTCCTCTCTTCCACTTGCCACTCCTCTAATACCGATCACTCTCACACAACCTCCTTAACACAGCCAAAGTCAACCCAATTGCCAAATCCGCCACGTCATCAGTCAACACATCAGGAGTGTTTGTGACTCTTATTCCCTTCTCTTTACACTTCCCCAAGCCACTCCTTGATCTTTGTTATTGAGATGGATCCACCTGATCCTCGATCAATCTCATCACCCTCTAAATTCAAAATGGGTCCCGGTGTATACAAAGGTGGGGTGTTGTTCAACTTACCATCAGAGAAAGACTCGACCGCATAGGATTCCAACTCCTTGAATGTATTTACAATAATGCCCTTTGATTCTCTAAACCCCCTCGCTTGTTGAAACATAACAGTAGTCCACTCTCTCTGTGAACACGATAGGCAAATTCCTAACAGGAAACGGCTTAACGAGACTCGGGACAATCAACTCAGTGACCGAGTCTTTCAACTCAGTGATGGACTGGTTTTGCTCATCACAAAGAACTTGCAAGTGTAACTGCATACTAAGAAAAGCTGCACTGAAGGTGTAGAAAATGTAGCTAGGAACTCCAAAATCATTCGCAACTTCAATCATGTCCGCACAGAACATATCGAGAACGAACCCGGCGAGTCGAGGTGAGCCACCAGAGGCTGACTCCGTCTGAATTAGCTTAGTGACTGCTTCTTTGACGAGGGGTTAATGGCTTTTGACGAACGAATCCATGAAGCTTATACGAGAAGATGATTTTGAAGGGGAAAGACTGACTTCTGGGAGTTGAATGATTTTGAAGTTCGGGTTGAGTGGAGAGAGAGAGAGTGAATGAAGGTAGACGGGGACTTTGGTGTCGAGGGGAAGCTGCATGACGAGGACAGTGATGGAGAGGCGGTGGTCACAGTGGACCAGGAGTTTTGCCATCTCCACCATCGTTACAACGTGGCCGACGCCCGATGAAGGGATCAACACTAGCTCAGCTTTCTTCATCCTTTTGTTTTGTACATTTGTTTACTAACAAAGTTGATGGACAGTTATATAAAGGACAAAGGGCTGATGTAGATGATGATATAAGTACTATGCCAGTTATAGAAAAATATTTATCTAATAATAAAGGAATAAAAAATGTGGCCTGGTCGGCGGTCGCCGCCGGCTTAGGTGTGACGAGCGAGATCACGCTTGTAAATCAAAATAATTTTTTTTAAATTATCATCTCGACCGTCCATATCTCAAGGCTTTGAGTTATTATTGTGCCTGCCCCTGTCGCGGGGTGAGTGGGCCAAGATAAACACGCGTCCCTGTATCAGTAAACTGGGTAACTGACCCATCATAAATGTGGTGTTGTTTAATGGTTCAGTTACCACATTTTTTTAGTAGTGTTATATTTACACTATTTATTATATTATTTTTATTATACTATCGTTATTTTATTAATAATTATTTTATTATAATATTAAAAATTAAAAATTTATGTGAATATGGGATATATCATGGTATAATAAAAATGGTGTAATAAATAGTATAAATATATCATTCCTTTTAATTATTTGTTTGATAGTGTCGGCAGATGTGTGGAAACCAACGTGAAAGTGAGACACATCATTGGTGTACAAAAGAAAAAGACTTTAATATCCTTTGTCTTATACTACTTTATTTTCTTATTTTATTTCATTCAATTTTTGTTTTTAATTATGAATAATATTATATTTACATCACCTTCTACACCATTTCTTTTACTTAATGATGTGGCATCTTACATGGTATATGCAATCTCACGGATATTGTTTGGTTTGGCAAATTTAGGATAGAAGAATTTTGGGGGCGATTTAAATTTGGGGAATTCTAGGTCTTTTGGTTTAGTATATTTTACTATCCTATTCATGTTATTTCTAAAGAAAAATACTATTTTTACAAAGAGGGCTATCAAGTGACATGAGAAAGAAAAAAAAAAAAACAAAAGAGAAAAAGAGAGAGAGAAAATAATGAAGATCAAGAGTAACAATTGTCTTTGTATACCCCTTTTGTATTTGTCTTTGTAAGGATATCACTTCTCATTTCTAAAATTACCAGTTTGTTTCCCTAAAAATGCTATTTTATTTATTTAAAATCTTTTAAGTTTATTAATTTAGCAAACACCCATAAAAAAAAAAGTTTAGAAATTAAGAAAAACACCTCTATCTATCCACATTTGCCAGATTTTGACTATTATAGTAGAAAAGTAGTTGAAATCTGATATAATAGCGCATTATCGACTGGATCTAGCCGATAATACATCAATCTATCATTTTTCGACTAAATCTATAATGAATATGATCGAAAAATATTTGGATCAACTACCAAAGATTTGATCATCGAAAAAACACTTATTTGATACCATGAACAAATTGCATTTGAGAGAAGAAATTTTTTATTTAGCTTAAAGGGATCCATTTACAAGAAGCACATTTTATATGTATATACAAGTAACTATAGTTAGTCAACCACAGTTAATTAACCATAACAACTAACTAACTATTTAACAAATTAACTAAGCCACTTAACTAACTGACAGATTAATTAGCTAACTAAACTAATTAACTGATTATACTAATAATCCAATAGTCATGCCGATACAAAACATGTCGAGGACAAAACCGGCGAGTCGAGGTGAGTCATGGGAGGGTGACTCAGAGGGAACAAGCTTAGAGATGGCTTCTTTGACGAGGTGTTTATGAGATTTAATGAACGAAGTGAAGAAGCTTCTGGGGTCGAATTCTTGAAGGTCATCGCTTGGGAGATGAACAAAGTTGATGCGGTCACTAGCAAAGAGTGAGTTTAGATAGGCGTTAACTTTGGAGTCAAAGGGTAATTTCATGACAAGGAACGTGATGGAGATGCGTTGGTGGCGGTGGACGAGGAGCTTGGCCAGCTCCACGGTGGAGCCGAGGTGGCCGACGCATGGTGTAGGGATGAAGACGAGGTCGGCTTTCTTGTTCATTGAAGCTGGTTATTGCAAATTATTTAAAAGTCAAGTCTTGCCTTGTTTATCAGATGTTCATGATGTATTAAATTGTAACATGGTAGATATAAGCCATACTTGCTCTATATAAATGCAGTGTGAAAAGAATTAAGAAGATTATTGTTTATCTGTTGGAATTCACATGAAATATTTTGGGCATCTTTTACCTGTTAGAACTTAAGAGGGCGCAAACTGGCAGAAGGCGGTAGATGGCGTTGACTCCCCTGCCAACTCCATTATTTTTTTCCTGCTCAATTGCAGATGATGAGGAGATTACCGGATTGTAGAGTTTGTCGATCCTGGACATGAAGCGCTATGGGGTGAATATGGTCTTGTTGAGTTCCTAAATCCATGTAACATCTATTATTTCGAAGAAAAAAAAAGGGACAATGAAATTACATCAACTAATTCTTATTAACATTCATCAGAGCATGAAAGCTCACTATAAAACTAAAAGACCAACTTTGTAGCCTTTCACTTTTTTGCAATCATTTTTCTGCTATGTTCTTGATTTACTACACATGGTTTTCGTTCTCCCATTTTCAAAATCTGTGAAGAATATTCATGTTCATTCATTAAACAAAGAGATGGCATCTAGATTGGAGCTTCAGGTGGCCTTATATCAGCATTTTTTTTATTTCCATGGCTAATCCTTCCAACATCTCATATATCTCATGACATGGTTTTTTTATAAGACTTGAACAAGCCTCTCATTTTAATCCATTTTAATTTCAACCGCTAATCTCAACTCAATCACAATTTCAAAGGCATTCAATTAATTGGAACGCCAAACCATATGCTCTCTAGTGTAGAATTCCACCCACAGTGTGATACGAACCCTCCGATCACCTTGTGGGCTAAGATTGACACTTGTGGAGTCCATCCGATTACTTTTCCAATCTTGACCGTTCGATCGAGAAATCCTTTTGGCAGCATGTCTGTTGGATTTGTGTAGTCACTCAGTATGACGAACTGACCCTTTGGTGGAGGTTGACATAGGGACCATAAGAACCGATGCCCACACTGCTCGAGCGCAGCAATCTCTTTCACCTGATCCTCATCGGAACTTCCCATGCTCCCGAAGCATAGGAACACAACTGACGATGGCGGCTGATCATGAAGCCACTCCATGATTTATGCTTTTGTTTTGGACCCACTTGACCCTAAATCAATGCTATCACCCTCAAGATTCAAAATGGGTCCTATAGAATGAATGGGTGGGATGTTGGTTTCACCATTTGAGAAAGACTTTATCATATTAGACTCCAGCTCCATGAATGAATTTACAACGATACCTTTAACCCTTCGAAACCTTCTTGCTTGCTCAAACACTATCATAGACCAATCTTTCTCCAAGTACGTAGAAGGCAAAACCTTAGCAGGAATTAGGTTAACGAGACTCGGTACTTCCAACTCAGTATTCGAGTCTTTCAACTCAACGATGTGCATGCTCTGATCATCATAAAGAGCCTACGCGTGAAACATCAAACCGAGAGACCCTGCACTTGATGTGTAGTAAATATAGCTCAGAACTCCAAGCTTCATTAGCAATATCGATCATGACTCACAAAACATGAGAACGAACCCGGCGAGTCTGGGTGAGTCATCGGAGGCTGACTCGGAGTGAAGAAGCTTAGAGACAACTGCTTTGACGTGGGGTTTGTGAGATTCAATATATAAAGGGAAGAATTTTCTGGGGTTGGATCCAGGAAGTGGAATGTGATCGTTGGGAAGATGAACAAAGTTGATACGGTTGGCTGCCGAGACTGAGTCGAGGTAGGCCTTGACTTTAGAGTCAGAAGGTAGTTTCATGATGAGGACGGTGATGGAAAGGAGGTGGTGGTGGTGGACGAGGAGCTTGGCCAGCTCCACGGTGGAGAAGAGGTGGCCAATGCTTGGTATAGGAATAAAGACAAGCTGAGCTTTCTTGTTCATTGTGTGGATGATTGATGAATGATGACTCCTTTTGTTGGTTGTGAGTAAAATTATACCAAGCTT
This sequence comes from Pistacia atlantica, assembly GCA_026229545.1. Classification (NCBI taxonomy): domain Eukaryota; kingdom Viridiplantae; phylum Streptophyta; class Magnoliopsida; order Sapindales; family Anacardiaceae; genus Pistacia; species Pistacia atlantica. The sequence goes on from CM047905.1 coordinate 24,048,912, forward strand.
TTATGGATATACTAATAGTGAATGATGTCATTGCCTTGCTAATAGTGAAAAGAGGAGAGACACGTGTAATTCATGCACTGAGTGTACAGTGTATACCATGTTAGTAGAGGAACACTAGCGCAAACGGCAAATGGCGGTAGATGACTCCATTCCCCTAGCCACTCCATGATCATGCTGCTCGATTGTAGATGATTACGTGCTAGAGGGAGAATATGGTATTTTTGAGTTCTGCAATCCGTGTAACAATTGATCCTGTCCCAATTATAATTGATATTCTCAAAAAAGGGGAAAATGAAATTACAAATTTTGAATTAATTGATTCTTGTGGACATCCATTAGAGCATCACATCAGCCAACATATCGAAAACTCGTTAATGAAGCAAAAACAAAAGACCATAGAAAATCCAAAGTAGGTATTTTCTTCCTAACTTAATGAATATAAAATCTTATATATCAATAGAAAATGGCTTTAATCTTTTGCTCGGGTTTTATTTGTTTAAAACTTATTCCCATCTAAGATAAAAATTAGTTCAAATTTCCATTTCAATAATCTATTATTCAAGCATAAGGTCCAAACTCTCCATATTACCAATTTATCTGCCTGAAATGGTTTCATGTATTGAGATATAAAAAGATGTCTAAACTATCAACTTTAAGAGAATCCTAACAATTTCAAGAATAACGTATCAAAAATTTAAATAATAGAAACTATATGACATTTTTTTCTACAATTTTACATACAAAAACTTCTCAAATAAATTTTAAACCAATCTTTCATTTTCTTCTTTGTGTTCACCCAAAAGACAAATTATTCTAATGGGGGACAAAAAATTTAGTCCACTTTACCAAGTAATGAATAAAGATGCTTTGATCACAGCAGAGGAAAGAACATAGAAGATATCCATAACTAAGAAGCAATGAGAAAACGCCACTGCGTTAAAAAGAGTGAAAGATCCAACAAAGAAATTCATGCACCATCTATAATAAACTACCCGTTGTTACCGAGCATAGAGTGATATTAATTTTTTTACCATGCTAGATGAGTTTTTGTATTTTAGGCGATCAATGAGATAAGGCCTGTTTAAATAAAGTTGAGCAGCTTATCCACTTTACTCTAATTTAGTCTCCATTGCTTAACTTGACCACTAAAGACCATGCAAACATCTAGACAATTGCGTCATGCTAAACACTGAGCTGTTCAACTGAGCAAGTTGAGCATTGATCAAAATTGTCAGTCTTGACAGAAGACCACGATTTAGACCTACCATCATGTTGTATCCACAATAATTAAATGACCAACTACTGGCCTTTCAACAGCCAACATTTTTGCAACTAATTGTCTTCACTAAACATGGTTTTCATTCTCCCATTTTCAAAGTCTATAATGAATATTCCAGTTCATTCATTAAACTGCGAGATGGCATCTAGATTAGAGCTTCGGTTGGCCCTATAACCAGCATTTTTCATTTCCATGGCTAATCCTTCCAACGTCTCATATATCTCATCACTTTGCGGATGCTCTTGATCCTTAGACGCGAAACGGTTCACATAACCTCACAATATCAATCCAACAACGTCGAACTTCTTTTTTCAACCCTCTTTCTCTCATCCATTTCCTTACTTTGTCAACATTTTCCTAGTTTCCTTCTTCTGCATAGATATTTGAGAGCAAAACATGATAGCTCGTCATTTTTTTCTTGTATCTAATTCAAGCAACTTCTTGGCAACAACTTCTCCCAATCAGATTTTCCATAAAGTCTGCAAGCACCAAGAAGCTAACCCCAAATTTCCAACACATTCCCCTCTTCACCTAATTTTTAGACAACACTGCAACAAAGGTAACGGCATCAGGTTCAATGTCACATTCTTGCATCCTGCAAAACAAAGAAAAAGCTCTACAATTGCATTTTTTTAGAGGTTTGGGCAGACACATTTTCAGCATAAGAAATTGACCCTGACTTAGAATACGTATCAACAAAAGCAGCGCCTACAAAGACATTTTGGTCCAACAAATGGGGGATAGAAAATCCATGAAGTTGCTTGCCCAAATGGCCAACTCTATATTTCCTATTGGATTACAAGCTGGGAGCACAGATGCTATATTCACAACATTGGGAGTTACGTTCTGCTCAAGCATCTGCCTAAAAGTAATGAAAGCTTCCTCAACCAATCCATTTTGGGTATACCCAGCAATCATAGCATTCCAAGTGGCTTGACCACTGTCTCCAGTATGGTTTCTCTCAAAATTTTGTTGAGAAGCTCTAATCAAACCATATTTTGCATACATGTCTATAAGATAACTTTCCATTCCCTCAAACTGAATGCCATGCCTTAAGAGATAAGCATGGGTCTGCTTTCCAATATCACGGTTTCTCGATTTGAAGTCTGAAGCAAAGCGATACTGATGAAGGGAATCAATCATAAATTGTTGTTTTTGCATCTCATACAAAAGCAGTAATCCTTCATCATCCAACCCATTCTGAACAAAAGCAGAAATCATTGTATTCCAAGAAACAACATCCCGTTAAAGCATATTATCAAAAACTTTAAATGACAATAATTGCATTCAATACAATAACTGGCAATGTTGCCAAATTCTTAATTAAATAGGCATGCAATAGTTAAGCTAAGTCCAATTGCTGCAACTATGAAACTGCCGTTAAGACAGATAAAAAAAGTCACCTCATCAAAATCAATTTCATCTGATAACATAGCTTCCATGAAAAGCACAATAGCTTCAACAGGGGAACAACTCTGTGCATACCCACCGATCATAGTGTTCCAAACCTCAGTGTTTCTCTCCAAACAATAGAAAAAATCTTCTTAGCGAAATCAAGACAACCAAGCTCAGCATACATGAAAATAGCCGAACTCACAATAAACAAACCATTTACATATTCACTTCCCAATTTAACAAGCAATCCATTAAGTACGTTACCATTCTTATAGTCCCCTAAACTTGCCAAAGCCGGGAAAAACATTAACAAAACTAACGATACCGGGTGTAATTCTGTTAGAGTTTGAGATTGAAGGTGGCAGAAGAGGCAGAAGACCGCCGAAGAATGCCTAGAAAAGAAGCTTGATAAAGTGGCAGAAATGAAGATCAAAGACTATCAAGCAAAGAGAGAAAGTTTGTATTTGTATTTCTTGTATTGTAATGAGTACATTAGCCCATTTATATAGTGGCTTGAATACAATAAAGGTAATGAAATAATACAGTAAAGGAAATGTAATAAGGTCTTAATTGCAAAATATTACAATAATCAATCAAATAATTGTAAATCAATAATTGCTTGATTCCAGCGTAAATATCTTTAGCATTCCAGATTTCATCACTCCCCCTCAAGTTGGTGGTTTGTAGATGTCGAAACCCCAAGCTTGTGTAGTAAATAAGAATGTTGACGACTACATAAAGGCTTCATGAATATTTCTGCTGGTTGTTCCGATGTTCGTATGTGCATGGTCCTGATAATCCCTTCCTGAATTTTCTCCCTAACGAAATGATAGTCAATTTCTATATGTTTGGTTCTTTCATGGAAAATTGGATTTTTCGCGATATCATTAGCAGCTTTGTTATCGCAGTATAAAGTGACTGGTTTTCCTGTTTTCACTCCTAAATCTTTGACTAATCCAAGAATCCAGACAATCTCACAAATTGTTTTTGCCATTGCTCTATATTCTACTTCAGTTGAGGAAAGTGATATTGTTGATTGCCTTTTTGTTTTCCATGATATAAGGGATCCTCCAATTTTAATGCAAAATCCTGTAAGAGACTTTCTAGTCATAGGACAGGTCCCAATATGAATCGTAGTATGCTGTGATGTCAAAATTCCCATCTCGAGGTTAAAGGAGTCCTAATCCAGGACATCCTTTTAAATACTTGAGTACCTTGATCACTGCATCCATATGAGATTGTTTTGGTCGATGCATGAACTAACTTAGTATATGGACTGCATAACTTATGTCAGGCCTTGTCATGGTGAGATAGATGAGTCTTCCTACGAGTCTTTGATAAGGAGATGGGTCTTGTAACAGAGGATCATTTTCTGAAGAGGCTGTCTCATGGTCATATTGTTGTGATGTGAGTTTGATGTTTTGTTCCACATGAATGATGCTGGGTTTATATGCTGATAAACTAGAATCGGACACAAGTTCTAAAACATATTTTCTTTGACTTAGAGAAATACCTGCCTAGGAGCATGCAATCTCAAAGCCCAAGAAATACTTTGGTTCCCCCAAATCTTTTATATGGAAATGTTTTTTAGGGTGCGAATGTCATCCTCATCGTTCCTAGTGATTAGAATATCATCAACATAAATAATAAGAGCAATGACAGTGGTACCTTTGTACCATGTGAAAAGAGAGTAGTCATGCTTGGATTGAGTGAATCTCATGTTTATTAGAGCCTCTGTGAATTTTGCATTCCATTGACGGGGTGCTTGCTTCAAACCATATAAGGACTTGCATAAATGACACACCATATTCTCCCCCAGTCTACGAAGTCAAGGAGGAAGATCCATATAAATTTCTTTGTGAAGATCTCTGTGAAGAAAGGCATTATGGACGTCCATTTGATGAAAGGGCCAGTCACGTATGGCAGCAATGGACAAGAAAGCCCAAACAGTGACATGCTTGGCTACTAGAGAAAAGGTGTCTCGGTAATCAAAACCTTCTCTCTGGGTGAAACCTTTAGCAATGAGACGAGCCTTGTAATGCTCAATGGATCCATTAGCATGGTGCTTGATCTTGTAAACCCATTTGCAACCAATGGGTTTCCTGTGAGAAGGACGTGGAACAAGATCCCAGGTATGGTTCTGAGAGAGAGCATTGAGTTCATTGGCCATGGCCTGACGCTAATGTAAATGGGGAACAACTTCAGAGTAACAAGAAGGCTCTTGTTGGGCGAAAATCTGATTGATACAAATCTTGTGGGCAGGAGACAATCGATCATAAGTAACATAGTTGGAAGTAGGGTAAGTAGTACCTATGGTTGTTTGGATGGTAGAGCAGACATAATCTTCTGTCCAAATAGGTGGGCGAGTGACCCTTGTGGAACATCTCTGAGGAGGAACATGAACAATAGGAGTATTATCCAGTGGAGGTGAATCGGGAAGCTGGTTCACTGGAGATGGATTAGGAGATGGATTGGGAAGGTTGTTCTCTACAGAAACTAATTCTGAGGTCGACTAAGAGGGTCCTATATCATGAATGGGATGCATGGTATAATAGGGTCTTGATAGATTCCACTGAAGGATCTTCCAAAAAAGGTAGAGCATGTGGAGATTATTAGAGGGGACTTGTCTAAAAAAGGAAATGAATGTTCATGAAAAACCACATCACCAGAAACTAGGAATTTCCCTGAGGTGATATCATATAGTCGATAACCTTTCTGATGCATTGGGTAACCCATAAAAACACATGAAATAGCCCGAGGAGAAAATTTATCATACCCCCTTAAATTTGTAGAGTAGCATAAACACCCAAACACTCGGAGGTGATCAACTGTAGGTGGTTTACCAAAAAGAACTTCATAGGGTGTCTTGCCATCTAGAACCCGACTCAGTATCTTATTGATCAGATAGGTGGCCGTGACCACACATTCGCCCCAAAGGGTGGTAGGGATGTTGGCTTGGTGTTTAAGGGCACGAGCTACCTCTAAAAGATGTCGATGCTTCCGTTCAACTATGCCATTCTGTTGAGGGTATAGACACAAGAGCTTTCATAGATAATACCAAGAGAGGAAAAAATGTCCGAACATTGAGTGTTGAAAAAATCTCTAGCATTATCAGTTCGAATTCGTTGAACCAAAAAATCAAATTGGGTTTTGACCATGGACAAAAAATATCTGATGTGAGTGAGTGTCTGGGTTTTAGATTGCATAAGGTAGACCTAGGTTCCCCGACAGTAATCATCAATGATGGTAAGAAAATATCTAGAACCATCGTGATTGGCTGTGTGATATGGACCCCATATGTCCATATGAACTAAGGAAAATTTACGGGTTGTGGAAGGCATGTGTTTGGGAAATTTTGTGTGGGATTGTTTTGTAAGAGGACAAATAGGACAATTGGGTTGCAGAATAGAGGCACTATGACCCAGACGTTGATGCAAAATGAAAGAAGTTTTATTAATGTTTGTATTAAAAATAGAACTTTTATTTTCAGTAATACAAGACATTGAGTTTTTAGCATCAGAGGCACTTGTCCAATAATAAAGGCCTTGGTGAACTTTACCTGAGCCCATCAAATTCCCAGTCAAACGGTCCTGAAATTCACATTTGTTAGGAAAAAAAATTCTAAGACACAAACATTATCTTGACATAGTTTGGAAACAGAGATGAGATTGAAACGGAAAGCAGGAACAAACAAGACATTATGAAGGATTAAATGTTTATTTAGAAGAACAATTCCTAATTGGGTGGCTGGGGCATGTGTACCATTTGGCATACGGATTGATGTGTAGGGTATAGGGGATGTGTGGGAAAAATGTTTGGGATCACAAACGATGTGGTCACTGGTGCCCCTGAATCAATTATCCAAATTTTTTTTTTGTAATATTGGAACAAAAAGATGTACCTGTATAGGATGTTGTATTGGCTTGTGGACTTTGACTTAGCATCTAGGATCTCGACTGGCAATCGGCTTCTTGGCTAAACATAGGGACCGCAGCGTTATTCTCAGTAGTGATAGGGTGACTTACTTGGTTGGTAGTGGCAGATCCAGACATTAGTTTTGGTGGCGGCCATGTAGTTTCCAACAGGTGTCTCTCGTGTGGTTTCTCCTTTTGAAAAAATCGCAATAATGATTTTTGTTGGACTTGAATGGCCCATGAGAAGAATTAAAATTGGTGGAGTGAACTGGGCTATTTCCTGAATTTGGGCAACTACAAAACTTGGGCCACTTCTGGAATTTGGGCTAGCCACCAAATTTGAGCCCAAACCGTTATTAAGCCCAAGGAATCCATTTGATTGTGAGCCATTGGATGAGGAGGTGAGATCTGGGCCGTTAACTCCTCCATATAAAGGATTGCTTTTCCTGTCAGATTGCCCTAGCCTCCCTTTTTCATTTCCATGTTTCATCTTCGGTGGTCCAGTCTGCCGCCGTTGTGGGTTGACTACGAAAACCACAGCTTCAGTGTTGGGTTGAGATTCAGACGAAGCCGATCTCTCGCTTTCGTCTTGCACGGCCAATTGGTAGGTGTGCCAGAGAGATAGGGCTAGTGATGTAGCCAACATCTGTGTTTGAAAAGCCAAAAAATTGTCATTCAAACCAATCAAAAAATGGATTAACCTGTTTTGACCCTTTAAGTGCTTGATCTAGTGAAGAATCGCGAGGGAGGTTCATTCAGCTTCTTAGAGCATCGAGTTCATTCCAAATCGCCGAAAGGCGATTGAAATAAACGGTGACTGGCAGGTTGTGTTGTTTGATTTCAAGAAGATTTTTATGCAAAGTAAAAATCTTTGCGAGATCTAGTTAGCCATACATCTCGCGGATGTTTGTCCACATTTCATGTGCATTTTTTGTTTGAGGCAAGCCGGCAGCAATCTCCTGGGTTAGGGAGTTGTTGATCCGCGAATTTAGAGTATTGCACCGAATCCAATGTTGGGAAAGATGTGGTTCAGTGGGCTGGGGAAGGGTTCCATCGATGAACCCTTCTTTATTTTTGGTTACCAGAGCTCGTCGGAAGTCTCTGGCCCAAGTGGCATAATTTTGAGATCCAGCCAATGGTTGTTTGACGAGCACAAGCTCAGAGCCATCGAAAACCGACGAGAAAAGGGCATCCCCTGGTTCCGATCAACCGGTGGAGGCTAGAAGAATTTGGAAGATCGGGTAGGGATTTTGACCCGTCGGTTGGGGTTTTGACCCATAAACCCGAATGGAAATGGGTCGGGTTGAAAATTGAATCCGGGTTGTTGGTTGGGCTCTGGTGGATGATTTTGACCAGTGTGGGTGTTTGGGCCTTTTGAAGTTTGGTTGTGTGGGCCTTCATTTGTGGTTGTGGATTCTGAGTCTGGTTCAATTGGTGTTTTGGTTGGGTCCATTTTGTGATGTTTGGGGAAAAAAAATCTAATCCTACTGCCTTGTTTTGCAGGTTAAGAGAAACAATGGCTTAGAGAGGATTGTAGCGGAAGCAAAGGTTAGCTCTGAGACCATGTCAGAGTTTGAGATTGAAGGTGGCAGAAGAGGCAGAAGACTGTCGAAGAATGCCTAGAAAAGAAGCTTGATAAAGTGGCCGAAATGAAGACCAAAGAATATCAAGCAAAGAGAGAAAGTTTGTAATTGTATTTCTTGTATTGTAATGAGTACATCAACCAATTTATATAGTGGCTTTGAATACAATAAAGGTAATGAAATAATACAGTAAAGGAAATGTAATAAGGTCTTAATTACAAAATATTACAATAATCAATCAAATAATTGTAAATCAATAATTGCTTGATTTCGGCATAAATATCTTCAACATTCCATATTTCATCAAATTCCTTTCATCATGATCATCCTAAATTGCCTAATCGCTTCTGCACATCTCTCTGTCTTTACGTAACATGAAACCATAGTATTCCATGCAACAACACCCAAATAACATTTCTCCTTTTCATCGTATCAAATACTTTACAAACTAAATTATACTTTGAATAATCAAAATCAGAATAAGCACACCCACCAATTTCACTATCCACCACAGAACTCAAACAAGTACAGTACATATTCAACTAAGAGTTATACACAATCCTACTGGGGTTCAATAAGCCCCTAATTAAACTGAAATGAACAGCTTTATCGACTCTCAAATTGCATGTCGCGGCAAAAGCCTTGAGAGCCGAAGAGTAAGTATAGTTATCACACAAAGTATAAGGAGCGGATTTTTTCATCTGGGCATAGAACAAAATGGCATCTTGTGGCATTTTGTTGCAAATAAAACCAATAATGGTGGTGTTCCAAAGGACGGTTGTTGGGTGGGGAATCATGTCGAACAGTTGGCGGGCTAAATGAGGTTGGCCTTCCTAGCATATTTTGCAAAGGCGGAAATGAATTGTGGGGTTTTGAGTTTGGGAAGTGGCGGTGAAAGGGAAGGCTGGCGGAGTGGTTGTTGTTGGAGTCCCACACCGTCTAAGCACGCTTAAACCTATTGATTTATAAGAGAATGTAATCCTCCCATTCAATAAGGTCTTATTAGGTGAGGAGTCAGATCCACCTCAAATTTTATCATGGTATCAGAGCCCGGTGTTTAATTGAGTTGAGTGCTTGACCAGCGGTGAGGAGTTAGAGCCGACAACTACCTTACAGGCATAACCCAACTTATGGGCTTGACCGTGAGGGGAAGTGTCTAAGTCCCACACCGACTAGGTATGCTCAAACCTACTGGTTTATAAGAAAAGATAATCCTCTCATTCAACAAGACGCCCATGTTCAGTTGAGCTGAGTGCTTGACCAACGGATGAGGAGTTAAAGCTAACAACTTACCTTACAGGCATGACCCAACATATGGACTTGACCGTGAGGGGAAGTGTTTGAGTCCCACACCGACTAGGCACGCTCAAACCTACTAGTTTATAAGAGAAGGTAATCCTCCCATTCAACAAGACCTTATTGGGTGAGGAGTCAAACCCACCTCAAATTCTATTAGTTGTGGGTGGTGGTGGAGAAGGGAGTAGCACATTGAGTTTTATGTCCTAATAGATGTTGTAAAGCTTGAGTTAGTTATCATAAATTTATGTGTATTCATAGATAACAGTCATAAGACCATCACTTAATTGGACCATATACATAACTACTATCTGTTTGGTGATTGGGAAAACTAGAGAGAAGAAAAAGATCTGACTTGTTGAGATTAATGTTTTTAGTGTTTGAGTCAACTTTCAACTGTACAAGATTTGTGTGCATTCAAGTTGCTTCCTTATTTATTTATTGGATTGGTACTCAAAATTATATAGTATCAAAATATTTTATAAAGAAAATTATTTATGGTGCCTCTCAAATTTTCTTTGGACATCAGACAAGTGAGTTGAATATGTTTGTATTTTGTGCGTTAAAAATGTTTTTAGTGGAGAACAGTTTAGAGTGTAAATCAAAATTTCATAAAAACAAATAGTGGTAATGATTGTCCTTTTGTGGTTCAATGATTTATTGAAGTGTTGTGCAGGAAGCCAGGAATATTCTGTATGCTACCGGTGATCGTACAAATGCAGTCAGGTCAACCCCATTGGTTAGTAACATGTTCCTGCCTTCCAATTCTTAGTTATTTTTTTTTTAAATGTTATGAACAATAAGCTATTAAGGGGAAATTTGATTTGATAATACGGAGACACCCTTTTAATAGAAGGAACTTGATATCTGATATTTTGTGATTTTCTTTTTACTTCATCATCATGTATAAAGTTTCTGGAATTCGGTAGTTACATGGTTTATCATTAATGGCTATAAGAAGAGTGTTTTAATAGACTCCATCATTTTGCAAACCGCATTAACTTGGTGGACAAATTTAATTGTAGAAGTCAGAAAGAAAAGAAAGAGGAAGAGAGAAAGAAAATCCGAAGAAGAAAGAAGACAAAGAAAGTATGCTATGGTGATATCTTTATGATTTCTTCTACTTTGGAAGTGTTTGTGTTTATATTGGTCCAATTCATACAAATTTAGCTATTCCAATTAAAAGAGGTATTGGCTTAAAGGCTCTCCTATTTTTAACCAACTACAATTAGAGTGTGATAATTTCTCACTTTAATTTGTTCTTCCTACATTTCTGACTTTTGTTATTCTTTGTTCTCTGTGTTCAAGTATAAAGAATTGTTTTTCTTTGTTCTCTGTGTTTACGTATAAAGAACTATAGAATTTTGTTTGGTCTGTCTGGATATATATTTGACTTGATTGCTGGATACCCCAGTATGTGGGATTTCATGTTGCAGTTTCTGCAATTTCTGGGAGAGTGCTGCGTTTTTTGCAGGTTATGCAGATTTCATGTTTCTGCAGTGTCTGGGAGAGTGCTTTTTCTTTTGCCAGAAGTTGGCTGGAGTGATGCTGGTGCCTGTTGAGTTTGCTGGTAAGGATGCTGGAAGTTTTCTGCCCTACTTCTGGTGTGATTCTGGGACATTTTCTGCAGATTTTTGTTGCTGCAGTGTTGTGTTTGCTGGGAGTGATGCTGGGGCATGTTGGAGAAGCAGCAGTAGAAAAAATTGCAGAAGAAACCTGCAGTGGGAGAGTGCTGCATTTTATGCAGTTTCTGCAGTTTTTCCTTTTCTGTTGATGCAGCAAGAATGTTGCGTTTTCTGTAGTTGTTTTGCAGAATATGCAGTGTTTTGCCTACTGGTTGTTAAGTTTTGTTTAATTTATTGTTGTCTTCAAATGGACAAGTTTCGTTTTGTTTTGTTAATTTTATATTACATTCAATCAGATATACTACACAATAATATGCTATTTTGAATATATTATTTGATACATGATAAATAGACAATAGGTATTTGCAGCTTCCTCTTATTATCTTTGTTTTATGTTTGTTTTAGAACTCATTCACGCTAATCTCAAATGTAGATACATAATACTGTTTGTCAAAGGTGGCTTGATGGTGATGAGTTTATTATATCATCAATGAAGGAAGTTGCAATAATATTCACAATTTTTGCAATAATAAACAAAAAAAAATTAAATTAACTTCCGGCTGCTAATTCAAAATAAGCAATTAATGAACAAAAAAATTGCTATTCCTAAGCAATTAATCAAAATATGAGAAATAAACAAACATCAAACATGTACATATTCTTTCAGCTTCCTTTCTAGAATTTTCTCACCCTCCCTGTCTCTCCTTCAATAACCAGATACAACACATCCTAAATCACAAATCATCCAATAAAGAAAAAAATAAACTTAAAAAAGCAAAACTAGAACGTTTATACTATCATTAACATATTTATTACAGTAATTATCAAAAGCTTCAAAGCCTCAACAAACGCTTCCTTGAGCAAAGGGTTCGAATCTGTAACTTATTGAGCATTGATGTCAAAATCGTTACCACACCTGATGAAAAAGAGTAACCATCAAACTCTAAACATAAGGATAATATTCGAGCATATTTAGTGGAAGTCTTTACAATGCATAGAGCAAAAAAATTGCTAGATGCAGTTCAAAATAGTTAAATAATTTGGAAGTGCCATATGACAAAGATAAACACAAGATGTAGAACTTTTATCCAACCAAAAGAAAATGCATAATTATACACAGAACATAATGAATCTAATACACCACAAAAGAACTCAACGATAAATGTAGTTGAATCTTCATTATAGAATATGAAGGTATTAAGGTAGCCAATCTTCATTATAGAATATTTTTAATGACCCACGAAACATAATAAATGTCGTTTCCAAAGTTGTTGATGCACTACAAGAAAAGAAAAGAGTATTAAGGTAGCCAATCTTCATTATAGAATATTTTTAATAACCCAAATCATATAAATATCAAAAGATTATTCAAGAAGAACTGCAACTGAATCTAACACAAACCAATATAAACATAACTCTGCAAGTCAATTGCAGAAATTTAAAGATTAACATTTAGACTGTACCTTGCAAAAGAAAACATAATACAGAAAGTAGCATACATTATTGCAGAGGTATTACAACTCTGAAATTCAATTAAATCCATGACCTTGCACAGCCGAACTTATTGAAAGAAAATCAAGATGATTGAGTTAGACATCAGGAAAACCAACTAATCCATACTAATCACTGCATTATTTAATTTTTTCTGCAGATTGATCACAAATCTACTTCATTTCGTTGCATAGCAATCATCCCCCCAGCTTCCAGAATTTGTTTCTCAAGCTACAATCAACATAAGTAGACCAATAAATCTAGAGAAGATGCAGTATTTTCAAAACAAAAACATACACACAGGCTACAACCTGGAGCTGCCCAGAAACCACCCCCAAGCAAAAATATGGCAAGCAGTAATGAAACCACACCCAAGCAGTTACATGTATTTGTGTCATGGGAAACAAATAGGGGATAAATTGAAAGAAAACTAAAGAACCGTAAGCACCTGGAGTTGCTGCCCTTCAGCTGATGACCGTGAGCATCCAACTTCCTGAAACTCAAGTTCTTTTGATCCCTGTGCAAGATACAACAACAAATCAACTAGTTTTGTATATAGTTCAGTTAAGTGATGGTCTTATGACTGTTAGCTATGAATACACATAAATTTACGATAACTAACTCAAGCTTTACAACATCTATTAGGACACAAAACTCAATGTGCTACTCCCTTCTCCACAAATAAATTTCCTTGAAGACTATCATAAACCTCTCCAAATTTCATGTATTTATCAAAAACCTTCCCTTTCCAATCGACTAAATATGCCGTAATTGAACCAAGTCTCCACGTGTTTCTTTCATAATCAAAATACAACCAAAAAAAGCTATAGAACTATCAAGAAAACAAACACAAATCACACGCATTAACACGATTATTTTCAATTTTTCATCAAACAAAACAAAGAAGAAGAAGAAGAAGAATTTGATTACTGTTTTCTCGAGTGGAGAAGCCGTTTTTGATAGAAATTGAGAGAAATTGGAGGGAAATTGCCACTGAAATTGAGATGAACGAGTCGTGAGAAATTAGAGAGGAGAAATCGGAATCGGTGAGTGGAGTGGAGGAAGAGTTGAAGAAAGAGAGAGTTGGTGAAAGCCATGGAAGGAAACTTGAGAGAATTGGAAGGAAATGTTTTTGGTTTCGTTTGTGTTTTGGCTTTTCGGGTGAGTTGAAGAGAACTGAAGTTTTTTTTGGTAGACGATAGCTGACGTGGCAGATGAGGTGGCACTGCCACATGATGTAAGAGGACGGTGTAAGGAAGTGTGGTAAAGGTAGCATTACTCCTGCAGTAAAATGAATTGAAACTCCAACTTCACTACACTTCAGATCGTATTTGTAGTAGATCTCAACTTGATTCTGCTTCAACAGCTGCTCTGCATTTCAAATCACATCTTCATAACCTTCAGTGTGTCAATCTGAACTGTTAATCCTCAACTACTACACAAACTCAAGATAGGAACTTCACTTCACTAAACCAACAGTACCAGCTTCAGTTTATCAACAGCTCCACCTTATCTACTACACAAACTCAATGAAAGGAACTTCACTTCAGTAAACCATCAGCAACAGCTTAAAAGGATCTTCACTTCAGTAAACCATCAGCAACAGCAAAAGGAAACTTCACTTCAGTAAACCAAACAGTATCAGCTTCAGTTTATCAACAGCTCAATTCTGCTTCAATATGCCAACATCAACAATAGCAAATTATTAACAACTTTCACTTATATTTTAATCTATTAACAACTTTCACTTCAATTTTAATCTATTAACAACTTTCACTTCAGTTTTAATATCAGCTGCTAACCACAAACTCAATCTCAACCACCACACAAACTCCAAAAAATAATTTCACTTTCAGTGTACTAACAGCAACAACTTCAAGTACTTCACCTCAGTATCCTAACAGCAACAACTTCAATTGAAGCTACTGGTCACAACTCCAATTAACAGACTATTCATGCACAACTTCAGTTGTAGAGAGGGGCCTCGAAGGTTAGAATGAATTAGTTCAAGAGGATTGGAAGCTCCACTAGAAGAATATGGAAAAATAGATTGTGCAATCTACCAAATTGACATGCTAAGCAAAATGGCAAAGACTTAACAAGGTTTTTTTACGCATTTAATTGTGCAAACACAGTGCTCAAAACTTGTTCATTGGGGGGTCCAAGTCTCTTATGTCATAGCATTGCTTTTAACTTGTCAGTACACAAAGCTTGACGGCTAAAAACATAATTTTTATTGATAGAACAATTAAGTGCAGATGACGTACATGGAGCTGTATTGAACACAGTTTTACACTTTGACTCTAAATTCTCATTTCTGAAAGAAGCTTTACATTTTAACATATTATGAGAAACATCAGAATTTTTACATATAGCAACATTGAAAACAGTTGGGCAAGAATGTTTAGAAAAATCATTAGATGGCACCTTCTGCAAACAGCAAGCATCAGAGGAAAGAGAAGACTGAAGTGAGCCTGAGTATGGATAGTAGAAGCTGGAACAAGAGGAGGAGATAGAGGGAATCTTTAGTTGGTACAAACCAACTTTAAGCTCCCCTTGTAACAACACTATCTTGGTGACTTTGTCGTTGATCATATAATGATCAGCAAGGAATTCAACTACAAAATTATTATCCTTTGTAGATTTTGATATCCTTAGAAAATTTTTAGAAATATGAGGAACACAGAGAACATTTTTAAGATAAAAGAACATAGATTTCAAAGCACTTGGTAAAGAATTAAAACCTGTATGAGAAATATTCAGACGCTCACAATCCCCAACTTGAGTATGATCCTGGCCAGTGTAGCTTACATTAACAAACAACTGACTCAAATCTGTTGTGACATGATCAGTGGCTCTTGAGTTGATGTACCAATCTGGTTCGCTGACTGTAGCTGGAGTAGTTGTTGCATAGTTATTAGAAACATTGTCAGTAGACAAAGAGGCTTGAATTGAGGAATTATAACCTTGAGCTGGAGAAACTTGATGTGAAATCATAGCTGGTGAGACATTGCATGCTTGAACAGCCATATTAGTTTGAGGAGAATTGCAGTTTGGCTTGACTAAAAACATGGTAAATAGGCTTGTTTCTATTAGAACCTCTACCATAATCTCTTCCTCCTGAAAACTGATTAGACTGAAAGTGCTGAGAATATTGAGGAACAAAATTCACACGCTGAGCTACAGGAGGTAAGAGAGAGGTAGGATTAAAGTATTGAAATTGGGAGTTTGTTGAGGACTACAGTCCGCATCAGTGGCACCTTGATGATTAACAACATTATCTTTTGATTTCTGGTTCTTATTCTAACCAAACTTATAATTGACATTTACTGCTAAACTAACCAAATTCGCCAAATCTCCATTGAAGTCTAAACTAATAGCAACTGATAGCAAAGCATTATTCTTTTCTAATTGTAACTCATACTTTTGTAACAAATACTGTGCCTTCTGCAAATGATAGACTTCCAAATCTAGAAGTAATGTTAACTACCACAACAACGAACTCAGGACAAATCCAGTATGTAATTCAAAAAATCCTCATCAGTTATCACACAACCACTAGCAGGTAGTACATCATCAACATATTGTTTCATTTTTAGCATGTATTCACTCCTGGTTAGGTTTTCTTTCCCAGTAGATTGTAATAAGCTCCTAATATGTAGAGTTTTAGCTTTAGTCTCCGAAACAAATTCTTTTTCAAGTGTAAGCCAAATTTTAGAAGCTAATTGACATTTAGAAACTAGCCTAAATATCGATTCAGAGATAGAAGCAAAAAGTCAACTCACTAGACATTTCTCTTCCATAACGAATATTTAGGATCGACCTTCTTCATCATTGCACCAGTGGAAAATCCTCAAACCAGTGATGTGATCTTCAAGCTCTGAGCCGACAACAAATAAAATCAGAGATCTCCAAAATCGATAGTTGTCACGATGCAATTTGGGGTAATTAATTGCAATGTGGAAGAGAATAAATTGTCTGAGATGGAGCCGAAGATCAGAGTAAAATTTTGCGTTTTCTCAGAATGGTTTGGAGGGGAAGAAAATAACCCAGAATTTTCCCTTTTGTTGGGTTAGGGTGCAAATTGACTTTAGGCTATTGAAGGCCTTGAGAACAATCCTAGGAAGTGATCGCCATTTGTTAGTACTCTGTCCAGTATTATTTAACAACTAAAATTGTAATAGATCAATGGATTTCTTAAAGATAATAATAATATCCAATTTCATTTTCATGTAATTTTATATTTCTTAAGTACTTAATGTATTTGATTAGTAAGAACTATTTTTACAATTTGTTTATTACAATTAACAATTGTTCAACATATTTTTTAAAAGGTAATATTAACGATGATTAATCATTTTAATTTTCATTTTGAATTATGGTTCGACAACTGTAGGAGTGAGCATAGGTAGTAGATAGAACCAGAGCCGGAACCTGGGATGGGAACTGATGGCGGATACCCGAGATGAAACTTGCTTGGAACTGATGGTGGGTACTCGGGATGGAACCTACTTGGAACCAAAGGCGGGTATCTGAGATGGAACTGCCTGGAATTGAGGGCTGTACCCGGGATGGAACCTGGACTAAAAAAATATGAGTAAAGAATGGGAGGTCTATATAATTTTACATATAAAAATTTAAAATAGGATTAAGACACGCGCAAGTGACGTGTGGACTGTTGAGGCCCCCACTTGGATGGATCATAATTCCAATTATTCAAAACTTTAAAATATATATATATATATATATATATATATTAAAGTTTTGAATAATTAAGTGTATAATTTGAATTATGATCTAATTAAAAGTGTTTAATGTTATTAAAAGAATTATTTTTAAATGAAATCATATATTTGATTGAATAATATTTAGTTATGTACTTCAATTATCAAGTTCTAACTTCTAAGTATATCTATAATAAATTAGTAATAAATTAATTAATTATATATGATAAACATTACTATATTGATGCATTACTTTATTACTTAATTAAATAATTATAAATTTAATTAATTATAACATTACATTATAGTATGACAACTCATGCCTCATAAGATTCATAAAATATATTAATATTAATATTTAATTTTATTCTTTTGTCACAAATTCACAATTAATGTTAATTTAACTTATGGCAAATTCAAAAACATCATTTTTACTTTAGTAATTACAATATTATATAAATTATTTTTATCTACTCATAAGTAATTAAATATGAATCGAAGCTCAACGAGTATCAAAGATAAATGCTTAATCGTTAATTTATTGAAATACAAAAATCAAAACCACTTACTAATTGTGTATGAAACTTTTTCAGAAATAATTTAATTATCAATAATTATATTTTATTTCTCTATTAAAAAAATATATTATAATGTTAAAGTTTGAGGGCATGTGATTAAAACTTAGGAGAATTAAAATAGATTAGATTAAGTAATATTTGATTAATTAATTGTATAATTGGAATTATGGTCCAATGAAAGGTGTTTTAATGTTATTAAAAAAATTATTTTTGAATAAAATAGTATATTTGATTGAATAATATTTAGTTATTTACTTCAATTATCAAGTTATAAATAGTAAATTAGTAATTAATTAATTATATATAATAAATTGATAAACATTAATACATTACTTAATTAAATGATTAAAAATTTAATTAATTATAACATTACATTATAGTATAATAACTTATGCCTCATGAGGGTTGAGTATGGGTCAAGTCCAAACAGGTATGAGTCTAAAACGGGCCAAAATATTAGACCTGCACCCTCCCCTATGCAGGTACGAACGGACCAGTATTTTTCATTCCAATTTTTAGTTCTTGCAATGACACCCTCATAATTTCTGCAGTTTTAATATTTTACAGTTACACCTCTACAATCAATAACTCCAAATTCAATTAAATTCACCACAAAAGTTCTCAGCAACTCAATTTCTCATCAATTTAATAACATATATCAACAGTAAACCCATACCAATTCAATTCAAACAATCTAATTCATATTAATAACACTTCCTCTAATTCATATTCATATTCATATTAATAACACTTTCTTCAATCTCCAAATTCATCAACCATATATCAATACTAAACCCATACTCGAAGATCTATCACCACGAAAGAAACCTTCCTCTATAGCATTATAGCATTAGCAGGATCATAAATTATTGATACCACTCAACACAAAAAACTCATCTAACCCAAAGCAAACATGCTCATCCATTCCACTATCAATTCTACCATAAGCAAATTAATGAACATTCTTCAATAAACAACAATACAGATAATTAAAAAAAAAATACTTGTGATCTAATTTATTCGTTGGATATAAAACATTGAGATATTTATCCATAGGATTTATGTTATGGTCTAATTTAAAAATACTATACTTTTTGTGTTAGCTCAATAAAGTGTTCATTTGTGAACTATCTTAGCTATGTTTTATGCTCCTTAAATATTATTATAAATATATTATTTACAAAAAATATAATAAATAATAATTACCCAATATAATATATTACTGTTTAAATTTCATTAACAATTGTAACATGACTCCTATAATACAATCTTGGCTACGTCCTTTAAAAGTGAAATATAATTATACTTCAATTTATAATTATATTAGTCAAAATCAATCAACTCTTAGACTTTACAAAAGAAAAAAAAAAATAGTTACTCCAAATTTTACGCCAGAAATTAAAGGAAATGGTTCAACTTGGTAGTTTTTAAAATTTGGTTAAAACAATTTCAAAGGTACCCCTTAGACATCCCTCCAATATTTCTGAACAATAATTTTACGAAGTTCTTTGCTATACTCCTAAGTCGATTATAGACATAGAAAATATTTTTTAGGGATGTTATCAATTAAGATATAAAGTTTTTAAACTTTTTTAATGAAAAGACAAAAGTTACATATTATTCAATTAAGAGACACTTAACAGTTATTTATTGTTAACTTTAACAAAAAAATGATAAATGACTTAAATGCCCTAGATTGTTTTTGTTTATTTGTTTTTATTTTTTTGAAGTTAATTTATAAGACTAAGAAAAGATAAGAACCATGTTTTAAGGAACATTAACATACTAAAAAAATTAAAAACTAAAGAAAAAATAAATATAAAATAATTTTTGGCTGTTAAATGACCATAATGTCCCTTGTTTATTTGATTAGCAATTAAATGGTGAAAGTTGTTCTTCGAATTCTTACATCCACACAATTACATTGACTCAAAAGTCAGTTACACACAGCTCATCATGAGTTTCTATCACATTTTCATTTATTGTTTCCTAAATATCTTGTATATGAAATGACAACAATGTCCCTTGACAATTTGACTGACATTGAAATGGTAAAGGTGCTCTACAGAAATCCTCAATTCACACCATTAAAGTCATGATTATATTTACTGCAACGTGTTTGATGCACGGTGAATTTGAGAGGTATCTTCAATCCACCCAAAATAATTGGAGTTTTTATTTTTCATCTTTTTTTTAAAAGAGAGATTTACTTTCTTCAACTTATATAATCTTTTTATTAATTCTAATAACTAATAATGTCAAACTTTTTATTCACAGGATATATGTAACTATAAAATTATGTTACATATTATTTATAACATTAAGAAACAATAAATTTTTTTGTTATTACAATATAACCCTAGACTATACCAAGTCATACACGATTTAATAATCTAGTACTTTGAGATAGATCAAATATTAATTAATTCATAGATCAACTTATAAATCATGATCATCAAGAATTTGGGCTGGCAACGTCATGTTAATTAATTCATGGGAATTAAACTTGTGACAGGCATGGTGGATCAGTAATTCCACTTGCAATTTAAAAAAAAATATGCCGTAATTGAACCAAGCCTCCACATGTTTCTTTCGTAATCAAAATACAACCAAAAAAAGCTATAGAACGATCAAGAAAACAAACACAAATCGCACGCATTAACACGATTATTTTCAATTTTTCATCAAACAAAACAAAGAAGAAGAAGAAGAATTTGATTACTGTTTTCTCGCGTTGAGAAGCCGTTTTTGAGAGAAATTGCGAGAAATTGGAGGGAAATTGCTACTGAAATTGAGATGAACAAGTCGTGAGAAATTAGAGGGGAGAAATCGGAATCGGTGAGTGGAGTGGAGTTCGAGGAAGAGTTGAAGAAGAGAAGAGAGAGTTGGTGAAAGCCCTGGAAGGAAACTTGAGAGAACTGGAAGGAAATGTTTTTGGTTTCATTTGTGTTTTGGCTTTTTGGGTGAGTTGAAGAGAACTGAAGTTTTTTTTGGTAGACGATAGCTGGCGGTGGTGGTGGTAGACGACAGACAACGGCGGTTCAAATTTGATTTTGGGAGAGATTTGATTTAGGGGAAGGAGAGCAATTTCAATTTTAGGGTTTCAATTTTGGGAGAGATTTTTTATCTAGGGGAAGGAGAGTTTGAATTTAGGGAAAATAATTTGGGGAAAGACATCATATTCAGGGGGAATGGAATTTGAATTTTTTCAGAACCCTTTTTTTTTTTTTTTTTTTTGGGGAGGTGAGGTGTTAGCTCGCTGACGTGGCAGATGAGGTGGCACTGCCACATCATGATGTAAGAGGGCGGTGTAGGGAAGTGATGTAAAGGTAGCATTACTCCTGCAGTAAAATGAATTGAAACTCCAACTTCACTACACTTCAGATCATATTTGTAGTAGATCTCAACTTGATTCTGCTTCAACAGCTGCTCTGCGTATCACATCACATCTTCATAACCTTCAGTGTGTCAATCTGAACTGTTAATCCTCAACTACTACACAAACTCAAGATAGGAACTTCACTTCACTAAACCAACAGTACCAGCTTCAGTTTATCAACAGCTCCACCTTATCTACTACACAAACTCAATGAAAGGAACTTCACTTCAGTAAACCATCGGCAACAGCTTAAAAGGATCTTCGCTTCAGTAAACCATCAGCAACAGCTTAAAAGGATCTTCACTTCAGTAAACCATCAGCAACAGCAAAAGGAACTTCACTTCAGTAAACCAAACAGTATCAGCTTCAGTTTATCAACAGCTCAATTCTGCTTCAATATGCCAACATCAACAATAGCAAATTATCAACAACTTTCACTTATATTTTAATCTATTAACAACTTTCACTTCAATTTTAATCTATTAACAACTTTCACTTCAGTTTTAATCTCAGCTGCTAACCACAAACTCAATCTCAACTACTACACAAACTCCAAAAAATAATTTCACTTTCAGTGTACTAACAGCAACAACTTCAAGTACTTCACCTCAGTATCCTAACAGCAACAACTTCAATTGAAGCTACTGGTCACAACTCCAATTAACAGACTATTCATGCACAAATTCAGTTGTAGAGAGCGGCCTCGAAGGTTAGAATGAATTAGTTCAAGAGGCTTGGAAGCTCCACTAGAAGAATATGGAAAAATAGATTGTGCAATCTACCAAATTGACATGCTAAGCAAAATGGCAAAGACTTAACAAGGTTTTTTTATGCATTTAATTGTGCAAACACAGTGCTCAAAACTTGTTCATTGGGGGGTCCAAGTCTCTTATGTCATAGCATTGCTTTTAACTTGTCAGTACACAAAGCTTGACGGCTAAAAACATAATTTTTATTGATAGAACAATTAAGTGCAGATGACGTACATGGAGCTGTATTGAACACAGTTTTACACTTTGACTCTAAATTCTCATTTCTGAAAGAAGCTTTACATTTTAACATATTATGAGAAACATCAGAATTTTTACATGTAGCAACATTGAAAACAGTTGGGCAAGAATGTTTAGAAAAATCATTAGATGGCACATTCTGCAAACAGCAAGCATCAGAGGAAAGAGAAGACTGAAGTGAGCTGAGTATGGATAGTAGAAGCTGGAACAAGAGGAGGAGATAGAGGGAATCTTTAGTTGGTACAAACCAACCTTGGTGACTTTGTCCTTGATCATATAATGATCAGCAAGGAATTCAACTATTGAATTATTATCCTTTGTAGATTTTGATATCCTTAGAAAATTTTTAGAAATATGAGGAACACAGAGAACATTTTTAAGATAAAAGAACATAGATTTCAAAGCACTTGGTAAAGAAGTAAAACCTGTATGAGAAATATTCAGACGCTCACAATTCCCAACTTGAGTTTGATCCTGGCCAGTGTAGCTTGCATTAACAAACAACTGACTCAAATCTGTTGTGACATGATCAGTGGCTCTTGGGTTGATGTACCAAACTGGTTCGCTGACTGTAGCTGGAGTAGTTGTTGCATAATTATTAGAAACATTGTGAGTAGACAAAGAGGCTTGAATTGAGGAATTATAACCTGGAGCTGGAGAAATTTGATGTGAAATCATAGCTGGTGAGACATTGCATGCTTGAACAGCCATATTAGTTTGAGGAGAATTGCAGAATGGCTTGACTTACCACATGGTAAATAGGCTTGTTTCTATTAGAACCTCTACCATAATCTCTTCCTCCTGAAAACTGATTAGACTGAAAGTGCTGAGAATATTGAGGAACAAAATTCACACGCTGAGCTACAGGAGGTAAGAGAGAGGTAGGATTAAAGTATTGAAATTGGGAGTTTGTTGAGGACTATAGTCCGCATCAGTGCACCTTGATGATTAACAACGTTATCTTTTGATTTCTGGTTCTTATTCTAACCAAACTTATAATTGACATTTACTGCTAAACTAACCAAATTCGCCAAATCTCCATTGAAGTCTAAACTAATAGCAACTGATAGCAAAGCATTATTCTTTTCTAATTGTAACTCATACTTTTGTAACAAATACTGTGCCTTCTGCAAATGATAGACTTCCAAATCTACAAGTAATGTTAACTACCACAACAACAAACTCAGGACAAATCCAGTATGTAATTCAAAAAATCCTCATCAGTTATCACACAACCACTAGCAGGTAGTACATCATCAACATATTGTTTCATTTTTAGCATGTATTCACTCCTGGTTAGGTTTTCTTTCCTAGTAGATTGTAATAAGCTCCTAATATGTAGAGTTTTAGCTTTAGTCTCCGAAACAAATTCTTCTTCAAGTGTAAGCCAAATTTTAGAAGCTAATTGACATTTAGAAACTAGCCTAAATATCGATTCAGAGATAGAAGCAAAAAGTCAACTCACTAGACATTTGTCGATTCTCTTCCATAACGAATATTTAGGATCGACCTTCTTCATCATTGCACCAGTGGAAAATCCTCAAACCAGTGATGTGATCTTCAAGCTCTGAGCCGACAACAAATAAAATCAGAGATCTCCAAAATCGATAGTTGTCACGATGCAATTTGGGGTAATTAATTGCAGTGTGGAAGAGAATAAATTGTCTGAGATGGAGTCGAAGATCAGAGTAAAATTTAGCGTTTTCTCAGAATGGTTTGGAGGGGAAGAAAATAACCCAGAATTTTCCCTTTTGTTGGGTTAGGGTGCAAATTGACTTTAGGCTATTAAAGGCCTTGAGAACAATTCTAGGAAGTGATCGCCATTTGTTAGTACTCTGTCCAGTATTATTTAACAACTAAAATTATTACTAATTTGATTAATATTTTTTCTAGGCCCAAATTGCTGTTTATGCTAGGCCAGCCCAACCCGAATAATAAATTGTGATGGGTCGGCACAGCCACAATTCTGTAATTCAAGGCACAACATGAATGGGTCGTGCCAAGCTCAAGCCCAAGCATGAATGGGCTAGCACAAAAATTGGTTTGGGCTTGCATTAGAAATTTCAATTTCAAGTTTTTTACCACGAAAATAACTACGTTAATAATTTTTTTTCCCTTTTTTATTCAAGTAATTTTTAAACTAGGTGTAAAGCCTGCACGCCGCGTGAGTATGTTTATTACTTGTATTTGAAACACTTCGCAAACAATAGTATATTAACGATAAATGCTAATTATATTAATCCACAAATATAATATTATGTTTATTAAGTTGTTAATAATACATCGATTCAAGAATGTAAAAAAACTCTTTAGACAACGCAAAAGTAAATTGTAATAGATCAATGGATTTCTTAAAGATAATAATAATATCCAATTTCATTTTCATGTAATTTTATATTTCTTAAGTACTTAATGTATTTGATTAGTAAGAACCATTTTTAATTTTCATTTAGATATAGTTTGACAACTTGTTTATTACAATTAACAATTGTTCAACATATTTTTTAAAAGGTAATATTAACGATGATTAATCATTTTAATTTTCATTTTGAATTATGGTTCGACAACTGTAGGAGTGAGCATAGATAGTGAGATAGTAACTGGAGCTCGGGATGGAACTTGGATTGGCGGGTATGAGATGGAACCAGGATGGAACCTGAACTAAAAAAATATGAGTAAAGAATGAGAGGTCTATATAATTTTACATATAAAAATTTAAAATAGGATTAAGACACACGCAAGTGACTGTGTGGACTGTTAAGGCCCCCACTTGGATGGATCATAATTCCAATTATTCAAAACTTTAAAATATATATATATATATATTAAAGTTTTGAATAATTAAGTGTATAATTTGAATTATGATCTAATTAAAAGTGTTTAATGTTATTAAAAGAATTATTTTTAAATGAAATCATATATTTGATTGAATAATATTTAATTATGTACTTCAATTATCAAGTTCTAACTTCTAAGTATATCTATAATAAATTAGTAATTAATTAATTAATTATATATGATAAACATTACTATATTAATGCATTACTTTATTACTTAATTAAATAATTATAAATTTAATTAATTACAACATTACATTATAGTATGACAACTTATGCCTCATAAGATTCATAAAATATATTAATATTAATATTTAATTTTATTCTTTTGTCACAAATTCACAATTAATGTTAATTTAACTTATGGCAAATTCAAAAACATCATTTTTACTTTAGTAATTACAATATTATATAAATTATTTTTATCTACTCATAAGTAATTAAATATGAATCGAAGCTCAATGAGTATCAAAGATAAATGCTTAATGGTTAATTTATTGAAATACAAAAATCAAAACCACTTACTAATTGTGTATGAAACTTTTTCAGAAATAATTTAATTATCAATAATTATATTTTATTTCTCTATTAAAAAAATATATTATAATGTTAAAGTTTGAGGGCATGTGATTAAAACTTAGGAGAATTAAAATAGATTAGATTAAGTAATATTTGATTAATTAATTGTATAATTGGAATTATGGTCCAATGAAAGGTGTTTTAATGTTATTAAAAAAATTATTTTTGAATAAAATAGTATATTTGATTGAATAATATTTAGTTATTTACTTCAATTATCAAGTTATAAATAGTAAATTAGTAATTAATTAATTATATATAATAAATTGATAAACATTAATACATTACTTAATTAAATGATTAAAAATTTAATTAATTATAACATTACATTATAGTATAATAACTTATGCCTCATGAGGGTTGAGTATGGGTCAAGTCCAAACAGGTATGAGTCTAAAATGGGCCCAAAATATTAGACCTACACCCTTCCTATGCAGGTACGGACGGACCAGTATTTTTCATTCCAATTTTTAGTTCTTGCAATGACACCCCCATAATTTCTGCAGTTTTAATATTTTACAGTTACACCTCTACAATCAATAACTCCAAATTCAATTAAATTCATCACAAAAGTTCTCAGCAACTCAATTTCTCATCAATTTAATAACATATATCAACAGTAAACCCATACCAATTCAATTCAAACAATCTAATTCATATTAATAACACTTCCTCTAATTCATATTCATATTCATATTAATAACACTTTCTTCAATCTCCAAATTCATCAACCATATATCAATACTAAACCCATACTCGAAGATCTATCACCACGAAAGAAACCTTCCTCTATAGCATTATAGCATTAGCAGGATCATAAATTATTGATACCACTCAACACAAAAAACTCATCTAACCCAAAACAAACATGCTCATCCATTCCACTATCAATTCTACCATAGACAAATTAATGAACATTCTTCAATAAACAAAAATACAGATAATTAAAAAAAAATACTTGTGATCTAATTTATTTGTTGGATATAAAACATTGAGATATTTATTCATAGGATTTATGTTATGGTCTAATTTAAAAATACTATACTTTTTGTGTTAGCTCAATAAAGTGTTCATTTGTGAACTATCTTAGCTATGTTTTATGCTCCTTAAATATTATTATAAATATATTATTTACAAAAAATATAATAAATAATAATTACCCAATATAATATATTACTGTTTAAATTTCATTAACAATTGTAACATGACTCCTATAATACAATCTTGGCCACGTCCTTTAAAAGTGAAATATAATTATACTTCAATTTATAATTATATTAGTCAAAATCAATCAACTCTTAGACTTTACAAAAGAAAAAAAAAATTAGTTACTCCAAATTTTACGCCAGAAATTAAAGGAAATGGTTCAACTTGGTAGTTTTCAAAATTTGGTTAAAACAATTTCAAAGGTACCCCTTAGACATCCCTCCAATATTTCTGAACAATAATTTTACGAAGTTCTTGGCTATACTCCTAAGTCGATTATAGACCTACAACATATTTTTTTAGGGATATTGTCAATTAAGATATAAAGTTTTTAAACTTTTTCAATTAAAAGACAAAAGTTACACATTATTCAATTAGGAGACACTTAACAGTTATTTATTGTTAACTTTAACAACAACAAAAATGACAAATGACTTAAATACCCTAGATTTTTTTTTATTTGTTTTTATTTTTTTGAAGTTAATTTAGAAGACTAAACAAAGATAAGAACCGTGTTTTAAGGAACACTAACATACTAAAAAAAATAAAAAAATAAAAAAGAAATAATTTTTGGCTATTAAATTACCATAATGTCCCTTGTCTATTTGATTAGCAATTAAATGGTGAAAGCTGTTCTCCGAATTCTTACATCCACACAATTACATTGACTCAGAAGTCAATTACACACAGCTCATCATGAGTTTCTATCACATTTTCATTTATTGTTTCTTAAATATCTTGTATATGAAATGACAACAATGTCCCTTGACAATTTGACTGACAGTGAAATGGCAAAGGTGCTCTACAGAAATCCTCAATTCACACCATTAAAGTCATGATTATATTTACTGTAACGTGTTTGATACACGGTGAATTTGAGAGGTATCTTCAATCCACCCAAAATAATTGGAGTTTTTATTTTTCATCTTTTTTTTAAAAGAGAGATTTACTTTCTTTAACTTATATAATCATTTTATTAATTCTAATATCTAATAATGTCAAACTTTTTATTTACAGGATATACGTAACTATAAAATGATGTTATATATTAATATTAAGAAACAATAAATTTTTTTGTTATTACAGTATAACCCTAGACCATACCAAGTCATACTAGATTTAATAGTCTAGTACTTTGAGATAGATCAAATATTAATTATTTGTATATGTAACATTAATTTTATTATCATTTTATTTTAAAAAAGTATGTATAAATATACAAAATCCTATGTAATATAACTTATATTTTACTTAATTATCTTTAAATCATGATCATCAAAAATTTGGGCAGGCAATGTCATGTTAATTAATTAATGGGAATTAAACTTGTGGCAGATATGGTGGGTCAGTAATTCCACTTGCAATTTAAAAAAAAAAAAAATTAATAATAAAAAAATAACTTTGCAAGATCACTTTAAATTATTTCAATCAACTAGTTAGTTTTTCTAACAAAAGAAAAAAATAAAAATAAAAATAAATAGAAGATTAAAGATCAACTAATTGTGATTAAATTTATTGCAACATGTTTGATGTATGATAAATTTTGAGAAAGTATCTTCAATCCATCCAAAATAATTAAGTTCAATGTTTTGGGAAAAAAATAAAAAATGTCTCGATAAATCAATAATTTATTAATTTACAAGATTAAATAATATATCCAGTAATTGTATTTAAAATTTTAATATAGTAAGGTTAGATATGATTTTATTTCTTGGGGTGGTGATTGAGCAAATATTAGCCAAGGGCTTCAAGAATATTCACTAATACTTACGATCAAATGATACTCTAGTCTAAATTGGCTTTGTTTCCTATCAAACTGGAAAAAAATAATTAAAAAAGTTTTTCCTAACCGAGCATGTGAGTACACGTGATCAGTCCCATGTGCTTGCTTTCATGCTTTATTTTATTTTATTTGATAATTAAATGCTATATATTGTTACTTTTATTCTCAACCCAATAAAGACCCGCACGGTTCTCTATCCCTCCCTCGTCCCCATCAAAGACCCAGACTATCTCATCTCATCTCACGTCTTTTATAATAGCCGAGTCTTTGTCGTTTTCTTTTTGTAATTTCTTGAACAAGTCTTGTGCAATTTCTTCGAGTCCTGATTAAAGATTTTTATTAATTAAGTTGTTATTTTATGACTTTTGTATTAGTGTAATTATTATTTATACTCAAATTTATCTCTTATAAACCCTTTTTTCAGTAACCTATCTATTTGAAATTAATTTTAATCAAAGTCTTCAAAATTATCAACAAATTTTTTTAGTTTCATAATCACTTAATAAAGGCTTTTAATTTTTAATTAATTTCACTTTCACTTTCTCTTTTTAATTTTTATACTTAATTTTGAATTATTTTCAGTTTCCCTTTTTACACATTTTAAGGGTTTTCAGTTATGTTTCTTTAAATTCAATGGTTTCTTATAGTAATTAATATCTCATATTTTCATGAATATTATAGTAATTAAATAATTTTTCTATTGATTACTTATTGTTTTATTATACAATGATGAATATTATAATCTAATTGATTTCGACTTAATTTCAATGTAATTTCCTTGTCAAGCTCTATACGTCGAAGAAAAGTCATACACAGTTGTAACAAAGTGTCATATCTCTTGCTTTATTTCCTTGTATATAAGTTGAGATTAGCTTATGAAATTCGAATTATGTCACAAACATATTATTTATATGCAAAATTTTGTAAATTACAAAAAAAAAAAAAAATTACCTTAACAATCATTTAATTAAATGAATGATTTAATTTACCTTAGGAACATTCAGAGAGCATAAATAGATAAATTGTTATTAGGGTGAACTTAATATTTTCTTTTTAAGTAAGTTTAAAAACAGAAAAAAATTATTAATTCATCCCTTGATTGGGAGATTCAATTCCTACCAAAGGTGTATTAATTTTCAAATAACCCCTAATTGTTCTTGCTCTCAAGTTAGTCCAAACTCCAAAGTAAATGAAAACTTGGTGACAGAAAAGATGGGGTCGTCCACGTCATGTCAAAATAGTGGGTCCCACTTGCAATTGAAAAAAAAATTAATAATAAAAAAATTAGACTTTACAAGATCACTTTAAATGATTTCAATCAACTAGTTAGTTTTCCAACAAAATAAATAAATAAATAAATAAAAGATTAAAGATCAACCAAAGATCAACTAGTTAATTAAATGATTTGTATTTATATAATCATTTTGAGAAAGTATCTTCAATCCACCTAAAATAATTGAGTTTTTATTTTTCATTTTTTTTTTTTTTTGGAAAAAGAGAGATTCACTTTCTTAACTTATGGCATTAAAAAATGATTTGTATTTATATAATCATTTTATTGATTCTAATTTCTCTAATGTCAAAACTTTTATTTATAGGGTATATGTAATTATAAAATTAAGAAACAATAAAAAAATTGTTTATTAACACATAACCCTAGATTATACCAAAACAAACTAGATTTAATGACATAGTATTTAACAGTTTAATTAAAATATGCTAGACCATGTTAAATAACGTTAGACAACATTTTAAAAAGACAACATATTCTAATTATTTTTGTTCTTGACTAAGAAGACTAAGTATTGAGAAATTAAAATTTTAAAATTGTTTATTAGAATTAATACTATTGAATGCTATATAGTAAATAATCTACTTCAATTAGTTATTGAAAAAATGAAATAATTCTAATAGATTATTGTAGACGTAAAAATCTACCTGTACGGAAGGGGAGGTCTGATCCCGTGAGGTTGAGGCCACTAGCGATCTGTTGTACCTGCACACGTAGAGAAACACACGTGAAGCGAACGGGAAACACCGGGGTGGTGTTTGCCGTAGGCACTCCGACGCTCAAGTCAGCAAGGCTGGAAGGCTAATATAGTGAGGGCTAATGAGTGAGAGATTACCGGAAGTCTAGTCGGGGATTGTGACTACGGCGGTAAAGCGAAGCTCTCAAGTAAGAGCTTAGGGTGTGAAGGTGTAATGTTAATATCCTTTGTGAGAGGGCTGGCCTCTGCTTATATAGTGATTGTCTGGTCTCCCAATCCTGGTAGAAGTAGGAGTCCTAGTGTGACTCTGATGCAAACCCTAAAAGAATTAGGGCCGTGGTAAGCCGTCTTATCTGTGTCCGGATAGAAAGGTGATTATAATTAGGATATTGACTCTGAATAGGAAAGCGATCAGAAATAGGAAGGCGACCTTGAATAGGGGATTGATTAGGAGTAGGGAAGTGTTACGAGGGGTGTGGGCTCACAGGTTCGCCCATGGACACGGGAAATGGTAGGCAGTTAAGAGGCTCGCACCCACGTGGTTTGGGCCGACTGTATTTTGTACCGAAAGGGCCTAATCCGATTGGATCACATCGGGATTGAGCCTGACTTCTTCTTCAATGTCGGGCTCATTTCCCTATTTGGGCTAAGGACGATTTTTGACTCTAACAATTATGAATTTTCATAATATATAATAAGTAAACTTTTTATCCATTCAACACCCTATCAACATTTATAAAATTTGATAATTAAAAAGAAAATACAATATCTCAAGACTTTGACCCTTTTGCACATTGAACACTTAAAATATAAAGTCCAGTAGTTTCTTGGCAACTCCTGAAATTTGTCGTCTCTTTAACCCGGCAAGGTAATGGCAAACATGGTGGGTCATTGAAATTATAAAGTTGTTTGTCTTCTTTTTCTTTTGTTGAAAAAAATTTATTGCCGTCCCCTTATGTCTCCACCATAATTTCGTCCAATGATGAAAGCAGTTTTCACGCGTAATTGTTAGAAACTTTAATTTCCAAATTACATTTTCTCTCTCAACTCAGCTTTATGTGCAAAGATTTACAGATACAGGGGACTTTCATTTCCTGGAGAACACCAATCCAATCGGTATGATGTTTCAACTTCAATTTCTCTTTTGGTTTTAGTTGGTTCAATTAATTAATTTCTTCTTTGTTATTACTTACTTGCAAGAATCTGATTGAAGACTTACAGGGTCAGTTTCCATATAATTATTTATTATTTTCTGCTTTTAGTTGGTTTTATGTACTAATTCATATCTCTGAGCTCTAGTCAAGTTAACTGAAGTCTTCTTAGTGATGGTGAATTATATTGGCTTATAGAAGAAGGTAATTTCCTACCCTTTTTTGGTTTTAATCAAAATTATTGGTCTTCTACTTTGAATAATTTCATTCAATTTGCTTTTTTTCCAACTAAAATAGACAAGATCTGAGATACAATTCATTTTGAGTGTGAAATTTTACTTCAAATTCTCTTACCTAAAAGGTATCAATAAAAAACTTTTATACTAACTTTAGATATATATCCTACTTTATAAAGCTGGACTTTACGTATTGTGATTTCAGATTTTCAAGCTCAAAGAACATCATCACAGTTGGGTATGATACTTATCATCTTTAAACTTTATTATTATACCATTACAAATTATTTCATTAAAAAGTTAAAAGAAAGACTACAAAAATTAATTTGTTTTGAACTTCATTATTTCAACTTTAGACTAATTACTACCCGTCAAAAATTTGGGTTGACAATTTCATTTTAATTTCTTGTTTAATCTCGTTAAAAAATGTAAATACCCCATAAAATTGAATGTTTGTTTTCTTTATTATCTTTATTCATTTCCAAGATTAACTTGTTTTACTTATTTTGTTATTACTGCTTTTGTGGCTCCATAATACAGTTACTTGTATTTTACTTAATTATCTTTTTCTCATTTGATAGGTCAAGTTATTGGAGACATTGTGGGTCATCCATTGATAAAAACAGAGAGGTGATTGTGCAAAGATTTACAGATACCAGAGAAGTTTCATTTCAAGGAGAACACCAATTGGTATGATGTTTCAACTTCAGCTTCTCTTCTGGTTTTACTTGGTTTTTTTTGTTATTATTTACTTGCTAACGTCTTTATGAACTTAAAGTTTGCAAGGATCTGATCAAAGATCTCAAATACACTTCATTCTGAGTGTGAAATTTTACTTCAGATTCATTTACCTAGAAGGTATTAGTCACAAACTTTATATTGACTTTAGATATATATCCTAGTTCATAAAGCTAAACTTTGTGAATTGTGACCGCAGATTCTCAAGCTCAAATAGCATCATCATAGTTTGGTATAATGCTTATCATCTTTAAACTTCATTATTATACCACTACAAATTAATTCATTAAAAAGTTAAAGAGAGACTACAAAAATTAATTTGTTTTGAACTTCATTATTTCAACTTTAGACTAATTACTACCCGTCAAGAATTTGGGTTGGCAATTTCATTTTAATTTCTTGTTTAATCTCGTTAAAAAATATAAATACCCCATAAAATTGAATGTTTGTTTTCATTATTGTCTTTATTCATTTCCAAGATTAACTTGTTTTACTTATTTTGTTATTAATGCTTTTGTGGCTCCATAATACAGTTACTTGTATTTTACTTAATTATCTTTTTCTCATTTGATAGGTCAAGTTATTAGAGACATTGTGGGTCATCCATTGATAAAAGCATAGAGATGATTGTGCAAAGATTTACAGATACAAGAGAAGTTTCATTTCAAGGAGAACACCAATCGGTATGATGTTTCAACTTCAGCTTCTCTTCTGGTTTTACTTGGGTTTTTTTTTGTTATTATTTACTTGCTAACGTTTTTATAAACTTAAAGTTTGCAAGGATCTGATCGAAGATCTCAAATACATTTTATTCTGGGTGTGGAATTTTACTACAGACTCTCTTACCTAGAAGGTATCAGTCACAAACTTTATACTGACTTTAGATATGTATCCTAGTTCATAAAGCTAAACTTTATGAATTGTGACCGCAGATTCTCAAGCTCAAATAGCATCATCACAATTGGGTATGATACTTATCATCTTTAAACTTCATTATTATACCACTACAAATTATTTCATTAAAAAGTTAAAAAGAAAGACTACAAAAATTAATGTTTTGAACTTCATTGGCTTGGCTGAAGTTTATTTAGAATGTGTGGCCAGTGGCCACATGTCTAAATTAATTTTCCACATGGGTTAAAGTAGACAAAAATTTTTGTTTAGAATAATATTGCATATAGGTTTTCTCCATTACTCTAAGGATAGGGTTGAAATTTCGTTTTCTTATTACATTTGCATAATTTAAGTCAGTTTATGCGAAGAATAAAGAAAAAACTTGTGAGATGAGGTTTCTGAAAAATGATTTTTGTTAAAATGTAAGATAAGAGGCACAACAACTTATATAGTTTGAGAAGAAGAGGTAACTGTTGACTTTGTTGTCTCCTAGTTTTAGCTTATAACTCTTAGCAATTTATGATATTTGACTAATTAGTAGCCATTATTAGGATATTTTACTTGGGGTTGTGAGCTATTAACCCTATGAAGAGGATAATATCTTCTAGTTTAATCGAGCATGATTATATAAAATATTTAAAATTCGTCATTTATTGTTTAGCAATTTATTTTTATCGTTTCACTTGCAGAATACAGGTCATAGTATTTTCTCACAGAGCATAGTTTTCTATTGTGTCAAGATATATCTTAATAGAAAAAGGTACAGAAAATGTCCTTTTTTCTTTTGTGCTTTTGAAATTTATTATAATAATTAAATATTCTTCAATAAATTATGTTTCTATGTTGAATATTTATGCTATGAATGAAAATAAAAACCTTTTGAAAATATAATAAGGAAATCTCCATGGATGTAGCTTAATGGAAAGACCTATTTTAAAACTTGTGCTTTAGAGCATCATCATGAAACCAAAATTTATCATATAGTTTAATATTTTATTATTAAATTAAAAGAAAATGTCTTAACTGAAGGTGGACCTCTTGAGCCATGGCTAACTTTGTGTAGGTTAAAAAATACAGTTAAATCTCGATAAATTAATACTCGATAAATTAGTAACTTCAATTAAATAATACTTTTGACCAGTCTTGACTTAGGACCAATATGGTAAATTAATAATTTGCTAAATTAATAAGATAATACATTAAAAGAAAAAAAACACACACACATAAGTACCACTTGATATATAAACTAATAATCTCCTTATACATTAAAATTATATATATGCATGACTTAATTAGGAGGCCTTTTATAAAATGAGTCAAACGTTACTTGTTTCCCCTTAAAATTAATGTCTTTTTGGATTTCATCTCTAACCTTTTTTAGTGCATTAAGACCCACTAGTGTAGTATTCTCGTATTGCAAGCAAAAATTATGCACTGTGATTGTTGCTTTAAGTGCATTAACTATGAGCTATTCTGTACACCACATTAACTATACACAATATGTAATGCATTAAGTTCAATGTTTTGGAAAAAGAAAATAGAGAATGCCTCAATAAATTAATAATTTATTAATTTATACGATTACTTAATATATTGATTTGTTAATAATTTTTTATGGTCCTAATGATATTAATTTATTAAGGTTTAACTGAGTATGTATATATATCTTATGTTATTTAGAAATAAAAATTTTAATATCAGTAAGGTTAGATATGATTTTATTTCTTGGGATGGTAATTGAGCAAACATTAACCAAGAGCAAAATAATAATAAAAGTTTTTTCCTTTTTTTTTTTATAATTAAATTATTTAAAGGAATGATCAACAATGCTTCATAGTTTCTTTTTCCTCTTTTAACATTAATTTATATTTAATTACTTGACATCTTATTTATTTTCTTGTCTTACCTCTTTCAGATAAAGGTCTAGTCTAGTCAAAACCAGATGCTTGCGCTTTGTTGGTAGTTACTCAAAGCTTGACATTTCACGAAAATATCATTGGTTTTTATGCAAGGTATATGAATTTTCAGTTATATTGTTTTTTTATTTTTTAAATTTTATATAGCATAGAAAATATATAAAATAGTAACACGGCTAATTATTTGTTTATCTTATCTAAATTATTATTATTAATTCAAAATACAAATAACATAGTATAAGATTGCCATATTTCACTCGTTGAATATGATGAAATCTTTTATACTAATTACCTAGCATTAATCTATTCCAAAAGGGCAAAATTAATCAAACCATACTCACAAGGATTTATTGTCACATCCCCTCCCGAGTATTCCCTATCCGTCGAATCCGGGCACTCCGAGGGACTCAAGATCCCAAGAGGAGGGTGATTTCTATTTTATTTTTTTTCAAAAACAATTTATCAATTCCATTCATAAAAACTTTAATGACAGTAGTGTAACACAAAACATAGTTATGAAAATGTAAATCTTAGAAAACAATTTATAGAACAAATGTATTAGAGTGCTTCTAATGTGTATAAACATCATGCTAATGAACATATGTCTGTCAACCAACCAAATGCAATTTATAAATAAAAATAACTTTCAACCTTAAACCTGCATGAGCAAAACTTGCATTTCACGTAACACATAACTATTCCTTTAACGAAACCACACTTTCCTTACATAATTTCCTTGATTTGTATCCACTCATGCCTAGCAAGGTAAGTCACATCCTTGTACAAACTTTCTAATTACCATGGATCATTGTATTAATTTTACGAAAACCGATACACCATCATCAAAGTTGAGCAGGCATTTCTCGACACGAAACCCACTTTTGCTCACGCCAATGCCTGCCAAGTGTCCACAATTTCCACCCAATCTATACCTGCTGGATATTCATAAATTTCATCCCAACCTATACCCGCTAGATGTTCACAAGTTCCACTCATTCAGTTAATGCAACCACCACCACCACCGTCACCACTTCCACACTAGTACCAAGGTCCCTAATATAGGCAACCAACTAGCTGCTCAACTAGGCTAATACCTGTCTCGTGTAATCCGTCAAATCTCTCCTAAGGTCTATCTCGAGGTGTAATCCCACCTAGAGCTCATCAGGCGCCCGACCTGTCCCGATAGGATGCTATAGATCGTCATCGTTTGGAAGTATGGGTCATCTCAATACACGCATGAGGCTAATCATATCCCACTTAGGCCAATACCCGCCCAATAGTCTCATCAAATCCCACCCAAGCCAATACCTATTGGGTGTCATAATCCCACCCAAGCCAATACCCATTGGGTGTCATAATCCCACTCAAGCCAATACCTGCTTGTTGTAATCTCGCTTGGAGCTCGTCAGGCGTCCATACTATCCCGATAGGATGCTACCACAATGCGGTAGTACGGACCATCTCATTGCACACATGAGGCCAAATATAAATACTAGCTGATGTTTGAAGGGCACAGTACTACAAAGGTGGTTACAGTCAGCATAACACTTCCATAATCCCACCTTCGAACTTCCCAACCTTCAATAATATTACAGGCCTTCATGCAAGTGTTCGAATATGGGTGACATATATTTCTTAATAAAACCATCATGTAAATACAAGTATAATATTCCAAAAGTATACCAACTTATAAAATATCAATTTACACCTCAACATTACAATTAACCCCTTCCTGTACTCCAATAATCGCAAAACTGACAAGTTGCCCCCTTGGGAATCCTTCCACCAATTACAATCAAATACTAACCCAAAGCAAAGAAATTTAATATAAATAAACCCAATATTTCACAAATATAAAGCCAACCCAAAACACTCATTATTCACAACTTCTTAAATTTGGGCCAAGCCAATTCATCAACATAATCCACAGCCTCCTAAAGCAATCCATACCATTTTCATTTAATATCTCTAACACTCCCAATTGTAAATCAAGCAAACCAGCCCCACCAATTGGCTGGATTTGTTTCCAATCACAATCAATTCCAAATTAAGCTCATTATTCAATATCCAAAATATATAAACACATAAATTCATCATTAAGTTACAAACATAATCTACTACAGTACCCACCAAGCAAGAATGCATTTTTTTTTTCATACCAAAACACATATCATGCCACAATAAGCTTCCACGCATTACATACAACAGAAAATCAGACTTTTAGCAAGGAAATTTTGGTTTATCCACTCACCTTTTGAAGCTAAATTCTTGATCCAAAGAAAGGATTAGAATCCTCTAACCATGTCTGCGCTTGTCTTCCTTCATCCGAAATCCAATGACCTCTCCATGCAAAGGTCTCCCTATGGTGAAATCCAATGACCTCTCCATGCAAAGGTCTCCCTATGGTAACACTCCAAAATTAAATTCATTGGACATCTTAAACACCAAAAGATTAACTTAACATCGTTTAACAAAAACTGTCTCATAACCAAACACTGATCACTCCAGGATTTTTCATAAAAATTCCATTCATCAATTTAAACCATAATTTTAATGGGGCATTCAAGATACACATATGAGGTTCCAGTAAATTATCCAAGCCATTCTAGAGTCAATAACCATTTAAAACAGAATTTTCTTTCAACCTTTTCAAAACTGCCAACTGCTTCCAGAATTGAGGTTATTGACTTGCAAAATTTATAACAATTTGACCTTTAATCGAAACCTTACGAAAATCTCCAGAATTAAACTAGATACCTACAGGATTCACCAGAATTTAAAATCATCAAATTTGGATAAGAGTAGATGCATCAAATCATTTACTAAAATACTCGTTCTACAGGAAACCCAAATTCCAGAATTGTAGGGCAAACTTAAAAAATCCATAGAAATTCAATACTTCGAGTTTTTGAGTGAAACAAATTTCTAAACATTCTCAGGAAGTCTACAACAACATATCCAAAATTTCGCTTCAGTCAAAAACCCAAAACATGTAAACGATTTTCGGTATTCCAGATGGTCAGTTTTTGCACAGTAACCCTTATATAAAAAAACACATCTTTAACCAATTTTTTGCTTAGGAATCACATATATGTTCTATCCACATAACATTATTGTAATTAATCTTACCTTTTCAGTTTAATCTCATACCATTGTATTCAATCATAAACAGCACAAATCAAATTAATCAATAATCATCAAAGAGGGAAATCTCAAGCTTACCTCCCACATGCTTAATCCTCCTCTACTCCTTCCCATCACTGGAGTTTGCCTGCCGACGGCCACTTTTCCAGCAACCTTCATCGCTCTCTACTCTTCTCTCTCTCTTCTTGGTTTCATCTCTCTCCCTTCTTTTCTTCTTCCTCTCCTCTCTTTTCTTTCTTCTTGATTCTTCTCCATTTGGGTGAACAGCCCACCTATATATAAAACAATTTTCTAAAATTGTGAAACCACCTCAATGATTCTTTTATTCTTATCATGACCCTACCACATCAGCTTTTCTTGCAAAATGCCACCAGCAAAAATTTAGAAACTCACTTTTTTCCTTGAGAAAACAAAATAAATTTTATGAAATAACCCATAAAATATGGGATATTACAACCTTCCCCCGTTAAAGAAATTTCGTCTTCGAAATTTAAACACCTGATTAGAACAACTTCGGATACAGTGCACATATATCCTTCTCACACTCTCTCAAGTTGTTCCCTCTTCCGTATGATCACTACATTGAATTTCTATCCAAGGGACGGTCTTGGGGATTGCAGGTTATAGGCCCACTCGCTTCCATTGTGCCACTCTAATGTTCGCTTCATTTAGTTGGCATAACGAATATCTGGAGCCAAACCCTACAATCTTTCTTAATACATGGGCACCACATCTTGCAATTAAACTTTCCAATTTCCTTACCATCAAAATACCTTCCAATCAATATACCATCCACTCGTGTATCCACCACAAAAGGCAGCTGCACTTGACATCCCTTCCGAAAGTACTTCCTAATAGTCGCCTCTAAAATTAGACAAGAGGGAGTTACTTGGTGCTTTCCACAAAACATTGACTTTGGCATTCCTGACTTCCTAAAAAGTTACCTCCTTTGGTATGGTCTAGGCCTCTTGTTGGGTCATGGCGTATACTCGGGTCTAAATACAAGGTTGTCCCAATTCTCTCTGCCTCTCTCTTTTGCCATGACCTAGACCCTTCTTTAGGTTGGGACCTCTGTTGTCCCTTAACACAACTACTCCCTCCCTATTCACCCTACTGGACTGCCCTCTAAAATACACTTCCACTTTCAGACAATTTGGGGCACTCTCTCTTAATATGTCCAAATGGTCTGCATTGACAACAGACTGAAGTTGCACCCCAACACTACTCTTCATGGTACCTGCCACACTGTCACACAACATCCTTTGTTCCCTCTAGAGGCTCTATTGCACTACTAGTGGCCATTAAATTTCCCTTGCCTCCCACTGGCCCTAGGCCTGGCTACTGGATGTGCTAGAGAAATTACCTTCACACCTTCCCATACAGTTCTTCAGACCACCAATCCCTCAATTTCTATTACCACGTTTCTGTCTACGATTTAACACATTTTTATAATGTCTAGGACGTCTCACAACATTTTTATGATACATTTCCTTTTCTACAGCAAACAAATAAAACAGTAGTGGATGCAAAAAGTTGGTTCCAGTCCACATAACACTTCCACAATCCCAGCTCCAAAATTCCCAATCTTCAATAATATTACATGCTTCATGCAAGTGTTCGAATATGGGTGCCATATATTATTAATAAAACCATCATGTAAATACGAGTATAATATTCCGAAGTATACCAACTTATAAAATATCAATTTACACCTCATATTTATCCCTCTATTTAGCCCCAAAGGTTTCAAACATTACAATTAGCCCCCTGCCTTAGTGCCTTACTCCAATAATCGCAAAACTGACAATCTGCTCCCTTGGGAATCCTTCCACCACTTACAATCAAATACTAACCCAAAGCAAAGAAATTTGGGCCTTATGCCCCCCAAATATAAACAAACCCAATACTAATTTGATATATCTTTTCACAATTATAAACCAACCCAAAACACCCATTACTCACAGCTTCTTAAATTTGGGCCAAGCCCATCTCTTTTTATAAGCTCATCAATACTTCAATCTATCAAGAGTTTGATAAACCAACCACCAATATTTTATTCAATTTGACAACAACCCATATCCACCAAATTTACACTCAACTCAACCGAAACCAAGAATTTCATTTCATCCCAACAATAACTCTATTCCCACCAACATTACCCTACAATTTCCTCATTCTCTATTCAAGAACAAACAAACCAGCCCTCCCCAAAATTTGGCTGGATTTTCATTTTAATAACCAATTCCACATGCAATTTCACAATTTAATTTCCAATCATCCAAATTATGCAAGTTCCCTTCCAATACATGATCCATAACCCATGATCGTGCATATCAAACACTTTATGCCAATATGAATATAACATTTTTCATAAGCCAAAATATAACCAATAATCATGATCTTGATTAAACAACATTAAGCCAATTCATCAACATAATCCACAACCTCCTATGTCAATCCATACCATTTTCATTTATTTAATATCCAACAATCCCAATCGTAAATCAAGCAAACCAATCCCACCAATTGGCTCGATTTATTTCCAATCACAATCAATTCCAAATCAAGCTCATTATACAATATCCAAAATATATAAACACATAAATTCATGATTAAGTTACAAACATAAAATCTTCAAGCCTACTAAAGAATCCACCAAGCAAGAATGCATTTTTTTTTCATCACCAAAACGCACATCAAACGCCACAATAAGCTTCCACGCATTACATAAAACAGAAAATCAGACTTTTAGCAAGGCAATTTTGGTTTA
This sequence comes from Pistacia atlantica, assembly GCA_026229545.1. Classification (NCBI taxonomy): domain Eukaryota; kingdom Viridiplantae; phylum Streptophyta; class Magnoliopsida; order Sapindales; family Anacardiaceae; genus Pistacia; species Pistacia atlantica. The sequence continues at coordinate 24,090,428 of CM047905.1, forward strand.
TCCACTCACCTTTTTAAGCTAAATTCTTGATCCAAAGAAGCGGTCGGAATCTTGTAATGATGTATGCGCTTGTCTTCCTTTATCCGAAATCCAATGACCTCTCCATGCAAAGGTCTCCCTATGGTAACATTTCAACATTAAATTCATTGGACATCTTAAACAACAAAAGATTAACTTAACATCCTTTAACAAAAACTGTCTCATAACCGAACACTAATCACTCTAGGATTTTTCATAAAAATTTTATTCATCAGTTTAAGCCATAATTTTAATGGGGCATTCAAGACACACATATGAGGTTCCAGTAATTATCCAAGCCATTCTAGAGTCCATAACCATTTAAAACAGAATTTTCTTTCAACCTTTTCAAAACTGCCAACTGCTTCCAGAACTGAGGTTATTGACTTGTAAAATTTATAACAATTTAACCTTCAATCTAAACCTCACGAAAACCTCCAGAATTAAAGTAGACGCCTATAGGATTCAGAAGAATTTAAAATCATCAAATTTAAAAAGGAATAGATATATCAAATCATCTACTAAACTACTCGTTTTGCAGAAACCCAAATTTAAGAATTGCAGGGCAAACTTTAAAAATCCATAGAAAATCCAATACTTCGAGTTTTTGAGTGAAACAAATTTCTAAACTGCTCAAGAAGTCTACAATAACATATCCGAAATTCAGTTTCAATTAAAAATCCAAAACAGGAAAACATTTTTCAGAATCCCAGATCGTCAGATTTTGCACAGTACCCCTTATATAAAAAATCACATCTTTAACAAGTTTTTTTTGCTTAGGAATCACATACATGTTCTATCCACATAACATTATTGTAATTAATCTTCCCTTTTCAGTTTAATCTTATACCATTGCACTCAATCATAAACAACACAAATCAAATTAATCAATAGTCATCAAAGAGGGAAATCTTAAGCTTTACTCACCTCCCACATGCTTAATCCTCCTCTACGCCTTCTGGTCACCGGAGATTGCCCGCTGGCGGCCACTTTTCCAGCCATCTTCATCACTCTCTCTCTCTTCTCGGTTTCATCTCTCTCCCTTCTTTTCTTTCTTTCTTCTCGTCTTCTTTTCTCACTTTTTTTTCTTCAATTCTTTCTCTTTTCTTCCCTTTTTCTCGGTTCTTCTCCATTTGAGCGAAAAGCCCACCTTTGTATAAAACAATTTTCTAAAATTGTGAAACTACCCCAATTATTCTCTTATTCTACGATGACCCTTCCACATCAGCTTTTCTTGCAAAAGGCCCCAAAAAAGATTTAGAAACTCACATTTTTTCCCCGAGAAAACAAAATAAATTTTATAAAATAACCCATAAAATGTGGGATATTACATTCATAGTGCTTTACTATAGTGATGGCAATGGGCCGGGCCGGGATCGGGTACCCCTTGGCCTAGGCCCAAGCCCGATCTCATGACACAGCCCGCCCTCCCGCCCGAGTTCAGCACGGGTATGATAGGCAAAGCCCAAGCCCTGGCCCGATGGGTTTTTATAACAGGAGCCCGGCCCAAGCCCGCCTTTTTTAATAATGTTTATTTTTAAATATTAATAAATTTCAAATTTTTTTATATTTTTAATTTTAGAAATGGTTTTTAAATATTAATTGAAGCTATTTCCACAAATAATTTAAGCAATAAGTGAGCAATTAAAACTCCATAATAGTTGATTATACTAACTTTTCAGATGTGCATAATATGTTATGGTGAAATCCACTTTAATAAGTTGAACTAAACCCATCTAACTCATTTAAAGGCAATTTTAACATGTTAAACCTTTAATATGGGATGAAAATTGAGGTTAGGGTTTGGGAAAAATGGATATATATATATATAGGATAATATTGTAATTAAATATATAGTATAAGGGTAAATTAGTAAAATTAATACTAAAATTTTCGGGACGGGCCGGGCCTAAAGATATACCCATGCCCGGCCCGTACCCGAGGTTGGGCCTTAAAATCAAGCCCAGGCCCAAGCCCAAGCCCACCAACCTCGGGTAAAGCCCGCCCTTTTCAGGCCGGACCGGGCCGAGTACTCGAAAATGTCGGGCCCATTGCCATCTCTACTTTACTGTCTATATGACCATGAAACAGAAGAAGAATATTATAGGTCTCTTTAACATTACAAATTTACTCTCCTCTTATCTCTTTTTGTGGCCTCACTAATTGTGGCCACACGCTTTCTCTCTAAGATTTTTACACATTTTTATGAGACAAAGTCATTAGGAATTAAAAACACTTATCTAGGCTAAAAATCATGTTTTGTCCAAAGTATATTTTCTTTTCTACAGCAAACAAATAAAATAATCATGAAATATTAGAAGTTTATCTGTTCACTAATTACAATTATGTTACATGGTTCAATGTTACAAAGAAAAAGAGTAAGATCGTATGATGTATTTTATTTTTAAAATAAAAAATAAATTGTTCAAAAACTAAAAGAGATGTTATCTGAACTGCTTCGACAATATTAATTTTACAAATTCATATCTCTATAATTGCATTTTACACTTACTGATGAATTTTTATACTGATATAGTTTCTATTTGATAACAGATATATTGATGGAGATCGTAACTGCTATTGTATCAAAGGTTGGAGAATACCTAGTGGAGCCGACTAGAAACCAAGCTCGTTATATATTTCGTTTCAACACAATTGTTGAAGATCTTACAAAAGCAGAGCTAAACTTGAAATCGAAACAGCGTGATGTGGAGGAAGAAATCAAAGCTGCAGAAAGAAATGATGAAAAAATTAAGGCAACTGTACAAGATTGGCTATCTGATTCGGGAAAAATCATGGAAGAAGTTGAGACGTTGAAAGGAAAAATAGAAGTTAATAAAACTTGTCTTAATGGGTGGTGTCCTAACTGGGGCTCTCGACATCAGTTGGGGCGCAAAGCAACCAAGACAAGCATTCAATTGAAGGAAATTATAGATAGAGGCCAATTTGAAAGTTTGGGGTGTCGTGCTCTTCTATCAGGTGAACCTTCAGCACCTAAAGATCCTGCACCTCTATTAGGTGAACCTACAGCACCTAAAGATCCTGCACCTCTATCAGGTGAACCTTTAGCACCTAAAGATCCTGCACCTCTATCAGGTGAACCTTCATCACCTAAAGATTTTGAATTTTGCCGGTCTACGAAGGCTGCTTTTGATGGGATTATGGAGGCACTTAAAAATGATGGCACCCATATGGTTATATTGTATGGGATGGGCGGTGTGGGTAAAACAACTTTAGCAAGAGAAGTGCGTAAAACGGTCAAAGAAAAGGGCATTTTTAAGGAGGTTGTGATGGCTACTATATCGCAAACTCCAAACTTCAGAAGTATTCAAGGTCAGCTAGCTGACTTCCTAGATTTGACACTTAAGGAGGAAACTGAAGAGGGAAGAGCTCAGAGGTTGTCTTCGAGATTGTCAAAGTCTAATAATAGCCTTGTAATCCTCGATGATGTTTGGGAAGAATTCGATTTCGAGGAAAAAATAGGTGTTCCATTGAGCAAAGGTTGCAAAATGCTTTTGACGACCCGCAACAAAAAAATATACGCTCATAGGGAGTATCAATCGTTAATTCCTCTAAATGTTTTAGAGAAACATGAAGGAGTGGCGTTACTCAAAAGGCAAGCAGGTATAGATGATGACTATGACGACTTGAATACTTTGGCTACTCGAATTGCTAATGAATGTGACGGTTTGCCTTTAGCAATTGTAACCACTGGAAGGCACTTGAGTGGAGAGAAAAATATTGAAATGTGGGAATTTGTGTGTGAAAAACTAAAAAAGTCAAAACTGGAGGATTTATGTCATGTTAATAGTGAACAGAGAGGTGTCTATGCTAGTCTTAAGTTAAGTTATGATTATTTGAAGACAGATGAAATTAAATTCTGTTTTTTGATGTGTTCACTATTTCCCGAGGATTTTACAATTCCTTTGGAGGATTTGGTTAGAATAGGAGTGGGGTTAGATTTATATAAAGGTGTTTCATCCATTGAAGAAGCAAGGAGGGCCCTACGTTCAATGGTTGAAACCCTGAAGGCTTTGGGTTTGCTATTAGATGCTTATGGAAAAGAATTTGTGAGAATGCATGATATAGTTCGTGATGTTTCTTTATGGATAACATCAAAGGGGGAGAATATATTCATGAGCAAGATTGGCATGGATTTGACGCAGTTGACAAGGGAAAAAGGCTGGAAACAATATACAGCAATCTCCTTGTTGGAAAACAAACTAAAAGAGCTCTCTGTTAGACTGGTGTGTCCTAAGCTTAAAATATTGCTATTGGGTGTTGAAAAACAATGGGTTTCCTATGGCTATGACATGTCGAAGGCATTGAAAGTTTCAGATGAATATTTCCTAGAGATGAAAGCACTAGAAGTTGTAAGTTTAAGATATGCAGACCTTTCATTGAAATCACTTCAATTCTTGACAAATCTCAGGACTCTAGAGTTGTCTCGTTGTAATTTGAGAGACATTTCTTTCCTTGCCAAGCTGAACAAACTTGAGATTCTTAGCTTTAGTGGTTCTCTTTTTGACGAATTGCCAATAGAATTGAGCGAACTTAAGGAACTAAGAATATTGGATTTACGTTGGTGTTATCAGCTAAAAAGAATTCCTTCCAATTTGATACGAAGCTTTTCTCAATTAGAAGAATTATACATGGAGGACATCTTTGAAGAAAGGGAGGTTGAAGAGAAGAGTACAGAAACGGGCAATGCTAGGCTTTCAGAGGTAAATTGTCTATCTCGCTTGGCTGTTCTGTATTTGAAAATGAATTCAAAATGCCTTCCAAAAGACTTTGCTTTCTCCGAACTTTCAAGGTATGAAATTTTTGTGAACAAAAGGCTTACTAGTGGTCTCTCTATTAGATATCCAGAAGAATCATCAAAAGCTTTAAGAATTGCTGATATTGATGCAACCTTATTGACTGCATTATTTAAAGCGCTATATCATAGTGTAGAATATCTTAGATTGGAAAGAGTAACAGGTTGTCAGAATATCCTCCCAAGCATTGACCAAAAGGGATTGAAGAAGTTGAATACTCTTGAGGTTAGTTGTTGTAAAGACTTGAAATGCATGATAGATGCATCGCAAGTGGGGGAAGAAAATCCTAAGTTGCATCCAAGTTTAGCAAAGTTAGTTTTGATAGAGTTATCAGAATTGCAGTGTATATGGAAGGGGCCCATTGCCATTCATATTGTAAACTTCCAAAGTCTTACGGATGTTTCTGTGGGATGGTGCAAAAGCTTGGCTTATCTTTTCACTTTGTCAATTGCCCGGAGTTTGGGGCAATTGAAATCACTCCATGTAGGATATTGTGAGAGTTTGGAGTTCCTGCTCAAGATTGAAGAGGATGATAATGGCAGGGGAGAGAAAATGTTGTCGAAATTAGAAGATCTCCGAATTGAAGAATGCGAGAGATTGGAATATGTTTTTCCAGTGTTTGTTGCAGCAGGTCTTGTACAACTTAAAGAACTTGCAATAATAAATTCACGAGAGTTGAAGCAAGTATTTCATGGAAAAGAAGAAAATGAAGTTGCAGAGGAAGGAAAGGACATCAAGTTGCCTAATTTAAAAAGGCTAACGCTTTTCAACCTTGTAAAGCTTACTAGATTCTTTCCAGATTCAACTCTGCCAGCTTTGGAAAAAATCGAGATGAATGAATGTCCGAATTTGACAATTAAAGAGGGAGAACCAGAAGAGGTATGTTTTTAATTTTAATTTTTAATTTTTGAAGTAAAAGTTTTATTATTATTGTTATATATATATATATATATTAAATTAAAGATGTATAAACCAAGATATCATGATTATTTATTAATTATCTACTTTGTCTTGTCACTACATTCAATTTTACTTGTATTTACTAATATAATAACAAATTGACACCCGACATAATTGTATTTAATAGTTCTATTGCAAGTTGACACGTGACAGTCTAGTGATCAAACTGTACAAATTTTTATTACTTACAACTTATTATTTCATTTTACTACCAAAAAAAGAATTTGTTTTATTGTTATAATCTGGTGGATCTAATAAATTTTGATAAAATCAAACTGATTTGTTTTTACCAGAAGTTGTGTGTTCTAGGCGTGGGCAATTTTTACCAATCTGCTGAAAAAGTTCTCTTTGGATTAAGACGTGACTTCCTCAAAAATTTGGAAGAATTACAAATTGAGAATTGTGAAGTAAGAGTTGTATTTCATTTGGAAGATCTAATCATTGAAAGACAGCAACATGAATTATCACTTCCAAAATTGAAGAGGTTGTTTTTGCTCAATCTGGAAGAACTAGAAAGTTTATGTAAAGGTCCTGCTCATGCTCTAAGGTTGAAGAATCTAACCACTTTATCCATAGGCAACTGCAAAAAGCTGAAACATATCTTCTCATTTACTCTTGCTCAGAAGTTGGGTCAATTGGAAAGACTTTCAGTATGGGATTGTGAGAATTTGGAACAAGTATTTTATTTGGATCATGAAAGACAAGAATATGAAGGTGGAGGAGACCATAAGAGCATCGTGCTTCCAAAATTGAAGGAATTATATCTAAACGAACTTGCAAAGCTAGTAAGCTTTTTCCCAAAAAAATATGATGGATGTTGTCCAGCTTTGGAAGAGTTCGAAATAAATGATTGTTCCAAATTAAGTACAACTTTCATTGGTGAAGAGGTATGTTAAATCTTTATCTATTAAGCCTTTACTAATTGGATAGATATTTTATGCATGATAACCTTGTTGAAGAGTCGGTAGTAATTGGATAGATACTCTATGGACATTATTAAAAAAATTGTTAAAATTATATATGCCTTGACATAACCACGTTATTAAGTCTAGCCTAGGCTAATGTTTGCACATGAGCTGTATGATTTATTGTTTAATAAAACTTATTCACCAATAACATATCAGATCATTCACTTCAAATTATAAATGAATCTACTTTATTATTGTTCATTTTACTTTCAGCTTCTCTTAGAATTTCTGGATTTTTTAATGAATTAAATAAAATATATAAAATATTCTCTTACTTTTTTTTGGTAGTTGATAATACGGTGTAGTCTAATGGCATAAATTTATCTAATAAACTTTTCATAACATTATTGTGCAGTCTCAGAATCTACAGATTGTAAAGATGAATAATTGCAATAGTCAATTGTGCAATGGAATTCTCTTTGGGTTGAGATGTTGCTTCTTCAAAAAAATTAAAGAATTAAGCATCGAAAATTGCAGAGTAAAAGAGGTATTTCAGTTGACTGAACTAGAACATGAATTATCATTCTCAAATTTGAAGAATTTGACCTCTTTAACAATAACCCACTTCAACAAGCTCAAACATATCTTCTCACCAATTGTTGCTCGAAATCATATGTTGCCATTGAAATGGCTGTGCATCAGAGAATGTGCGGAATTGGAGCAAATCATTGATGTTAAAGATGGTGAAGAAGTTGGAGCAAATCTTCTCCAAACTCTATCATATATTAGAGTGGAAAAGTGCCATAAATTAAAAAATCTGTTTCCTATCTCCATAGCTCGGGGTTTTCAACAACTGATAGAGCTAGAAGTGAGGAACAACTCTGAATTAGAACAATTATTTGGAGATAATGATGTGATTGATGAGAAAGAAATTCAGTTGCCCCAACTTTCGATTATATACTTGGAAGATTTACCAAGACTCACCAACTTTTGCCATCACTTCATATTTCCAGCACCACCATTTGATCAGTTGGAAGTCAAACAATGTCCAAAGATAATTACAAGATTTTCATGGGATGAAGACAATAAAAGTGTGCATGCGGAAGCAAAGGTACTTCCATTTTTTAATTATCATAATTAAATATTTGAAATCAAAAGGATTTGCTCATTGTTCTTCACAGTAAGGAACTTCTTTTCATACATTTCTTGTTTTCTGTAATGCCACAAAAAGCTTAATATTACTACCTTCACATTTGATGCTTCCAAAATCTGGCTTTGCAGGCACCCAAAATAGGTAGCCAGGATGATAGTCATCAAGAGACTTTTATAGATCTCCTTTGGTTGCGTGGTACTCAAAATTTACCTCTGTACATAAAAAATGAAGAGCTTTATTCCAATTCTGATCCAACAGAATGAAGAAAAGAACACTGAAAATTAGAAACATGCTCATCATTTCTAATCAGGTAATTGAATTTATTATTCTACACATTGAATATGTTTCAAGAGGCTCCAACATAAATGTACTTGTGATTAATTATATTTCTTTTGATGGTTTTTCAGTTGGCTCCACTGAATCCAATGAAGATTACTCTGTTTGAAGGGAGGCAAAAACATGTAATTATAAACTTTGTACTTCACCGCTTCGGTACCTCTGTTCTGCTGCTACAATCTTTTCAATATCTACTGCTTTGTTTTACTCTTGCTTCAAATTCTCTATTACTCATCTTCTACTACTGCTGTAACTTCTTCTTTACCTTCACTAATTACTAGCCCTTTCAAATACTGAGAGGATGTATAACAGTAAGTTTACTTCTTAAAAACTCAAACTGTCTTGCCAGTTGCCCCCAATGGTTTTGTGAAAATGTCAACATTTTGCACTTCACTACGAAGAGGCAGTGGTAGTGAAAGGGAAAGGGCTGGCGGAAAAGTGGTGGGCGGTGGCAGAAGAGGAACAGAGGAGGCCATGGATGGATGAGTTTGTTTTGTTGGCAGTTTAAGGCTTTGGTTTTCTGTTATCCTTTCAAACTCCTCAAAAGGCTTTACAATCAACACAAAGTGCTCATAAATCACTTGCAGATTCTAATACTCCAATAAGGTTCATCAATCTTCCTCCTCCTGTAGACTTTTCTCCTCCAAAAGATGCTCATAAATCTGTAATTCAACTTTTAATTCTTGAAACAAACTCTTGAACCAAGTTAACTTGTTGCTAACTGAGCCAAAACTCTATATTCTGCCTCAATGGATGATAGAGCCATTACTTTTCTGTTTTCTACGACTCCATTGCACTAAGTTTTATTGTAGATTAATGCATTAAACTTAGTTTGCATAGCATATTTCCAAGCTGGGATGAGAGAGGCTCGTAAAACAGAACAAGGTGCTCGTACTGAAAAATAGAACTAGACGATACGGCCATGTGATTGAGACTTCTCAGATTTTTAAGATGTAAAAACTAATTTTATAAAGCTACAGTGTTGAGACTAAAAGGAATTTTAAAGGGAATCTGATCATTGTTTTTTTTTTTTTAATTTTTTTTTTTTTACCAAAGGCAGATTAAGTGTGAATAGGATTAGAAGTTAAGTAAACTTCTAAGTTGATAGTGGAAAATGAATCTTGTGAGGAGACAGATTTAGGCGACAAAGAATCAAACTTGGACTTTAAGGACGAGAAAATATTTTTAGAAGATTATTGTATGAGAGAAGGAGAAGACTAACGGTGTGATTTAGTGTGGTCAATAGGAACAGTAGTTGTTATCCTAGGACTTAAAAAAGAAGAAAAATCAGTACAATGTTCAAAAGACTGATTAGACTTTAGTAAACTTTAAATCAAAATCTATTAAACAATGAGGAAAACCAAGTAGAAGAGGTATTGAGATATTCAAACTTAAAACTATATACACTTTGGCATTTGCATTTAAACACTTGTAACCTTTATGAACAAGACTATAACCTACAAATACACATTTAGAAATATGAAAATTAAATTTGTGTGCACTATAAGGCCTAAAGAAAGGGTAACAATTGCAACCAAATGTTTTTAAAAGTTTATAGTTGGGCACAATGTTAAAAAGTGTTTGAAAAGGCCAGATATTGGTTAACACAAAAAAAAGGTACCCTATTTATTTAGAATACAACAGTTTGAAAAGCTAAATTCCAATAAGCTAATGGCATGGAAGCTTGTTAGACTCTATTTTACAATATGCCTGTGATTTCTCTTAACTCCGCCATTTTGTTGTTAAGTATGTGGGCAAAGGTGTCTAAATATAATGTCATGCTCATTTAAATAAGGTAAAAGGGTTCTAAACTCCCCACCGCAATCAATTTAAAGGCATTTCAATTTGGTTTCAAATTTTCTTTCACTAGAAGAATATGAAAAAAATAGATTATGCAATCTGTGAGGTTTTGGAACAATCGAAAAAATGAGAGAGAATTCAAGAATATTGCAAAGCTATTTCTTTGATTTCTTGATTGATTACAGCTGGCCACTACACCTCTGTTTTATATGCGTACATTAGATTAAGTTGAAGACGAATGTAAAGAGAAGAAGCCAACTCCTTAAAACACTTTTAAGTAAGTGAAGGATATAAAGCGACAGCATATAAAGTATCACTTTTAAGTAAGTGAAGGATAGTTGTGACATTTTACTTCTTTCAGCTTCCAGCATTTGTCTTTCACAGTCAACATCCCCCCTCAAGCTAAACTGCCCTGCAGTTTGAGCTTGTAAAAAAAAAACTTTGACTCGGCAATAAACAAATCCCATCACTCTGCAGTAAAATGAATTGAAACTCCAACTTCACTACACTTCAGATCATATTTGTAGTAGATCTCAACTTGATTCTGCTTCAACGGCTGCTCTGCATTTCATATCACATCTTCATAACCTTCAGTGTGTCAATCTGAACTGTTAATCCTCAACTACTACACAAACTCAAGATAGGAACTTTTACTTCAGTAAACCAACAGTACCAGCTTCAGTTTATCAACAGCTCCACCTTATCTACTACACAAACTCAATGAAAGGAACTTCACTTCAGCAAACCATCAGCAACAGCTTAAAAGGAACTTCACTTCAGTAAATCAAACAGTATCAGCTTCAGTTTATCAGCAGCTCAATTCTACTTCAATATGGCAACATCAACAATAGCAAATTATCAACAACTTTCACTTCAATTTTAATCTATTAACAACTTTCACTTCAATTTTAATCTATTAACAACTTTCACTTCAGTTTTAATCTCAGCTGCTAAACTCAATCTCAACTACTACACAAACTCAAAAGAAAAGAAAAAAAAAAAAAAAAACTTCACTTCAGTATACTAACAGCAACAACTTCAAGAACTTCACCTCAGTACCCTAACAGCAGCAACTTAAATTGAAGCTACTTGTCACAACTCCAATTAACAGACTATTCATGCACAAGTTCAATTGTGAAGAAGGGCCTCAAAGCTTAAAATGAATTAGTTCAAGAGGCTTGGAAGCTCCACTAGAAGAATATGGAAAAATAGATTGTGCAATCTACCAAATTGCATGCTAAGCAAAATGGCAAAGATTTAACAAGGTTTTTTTATGCATTTAATTGTGCAAACAGTGCTCAAAACTTGTTCATGGGGGGTCCAAGTCTCTTATGTCATAGCATTGCTTTAACTTGTCAGTACACAAAGCTTGATGGCTAAAAACATAAGTTTACTGATAGAACAATTAACTGCAAATGACATACATGGAGCTGTATTGAAAACAGTTCTACACTTTGACTCTAAATTCTCATTCTTGAGAGAAGCGTTACATCCTAACGTATTAAGAGAAATGTCATAATTTTGACATGTAGCAACATTGAAAATAGTTGAGCAAGAATGTTTAGAAAAATTAGTAGATGACACATTCTGCAAACAACAAGCATAAGAGGAAAGAGAAGACTGAAGTGAGCTTGAGTATGGATAGTAGAAGCTAGAACAAGAGGAGGAGATAGAGGGAATCTTTAGTTGGTACAAACCAACTTTAAGCTCCCCTTGTAACAACACTATTTTGGTGAGTTTGTCCTTGATCATATAATGATCAGCAAGGAATTCAACTACGCAATTGTTATCCTTTGTAAATTTTGAAATCCTTAGCAAATTTTTTAGAAATATGAGGAACACCGAGAACATTTTTAAGATAAAAGAACATAGCTTTCAAAGCACTTGGTAAAGAAGCAAAACCTGTATGAGAAATGATTAGATGTTCACAATTCCCAACTTGAGTTTGATCCTGGCCAGTGTAGCTTGCATTTACAAACAATTGACTCAAATCTGTTATGACATGATCAGTGGCTCTTGACTTAATGTACCAAACTGGTTCTCTGACTGTAACTGAAGTAGTTGTTGCATATCTATTTGAAATATTGTGAGTAGACAAAGAGGCTTGAATTGAGGAATTATATAACCTTCAGCTGGAGAAACTTGACGTGATATCATAGCTGGTGGGACATTGCATACTTGAACAGCCATATTACGTTGAGGAGAATTGTAGTATGGCTTGACTTACCACATGGTAAATAGGCTTGTTTCTATTAGAATCTCTACCATAATCTCTTCCTCCTCCTGAAAACTGATTAGACTGAAAGTGCTGAGAATATTGAGGAACAAAATTCACATGCTGAGCTACAAGAGGTGAGAGAGAGGTAGGATTAAAGTATTGAAATTGGGAGTTTGCTGAGGACTATAGACAACATCAGTGGCACCTTGATGATTAACAACATTATCATTTGATTTATGGTTCTTATTCTAACCAAACTTATAATTGACATTTACTGCTAAACTAACCAAATTCACCAAATCTCCATTGAAGTCTAAACAATAGCAGCTGATAGCAAACCATTATTCTTTTCTAATTTTAACTCATACTTTTGTAACAAATATTATGCTTTTTGCAATGATATACTTCCAATTCTAGAAGTGACGTTAACTACCACACCAATGAACTCAAGACAAATCCAGTATGTAATTCAACAAATCCTAATCAATTATCACACAACCACTAGCAGATAGTACATCATCAACATATTGTTTCATTTTTAGCATGTATTCACTTCCACTTAGGTTTGCTTTCCTAGTAGATTGTAATAAGCTCCTAATATGTAGAGTTTTAGCTTTAGTCTCCGAAACAAATTCTTGTTCAAGTGTAAGCCAATTTTAAAAGCTAATTGCATTTAGAAACTAGCCGAAACATCGATTCTAAGATAGAAGCAAAAAGGCAACTCACTAGACATTTGTTGATTCTCTTCCATAACAAATATTTAGGATTGACCTTCTTCATCATTGCACAAGTTGAAAATCCTTCTGAACTGACCTTCAAGAACAGAGGTGGACAAACAATCAAACCAGTGATGTGATCTTCAAGCTCTGAGTCGACAACAAATAAAATCTAAGATCTCCAAAATCGATAGTTGTCACGATGCAATCTGGGATAATTAATTGCAATGTAGAAGAGGATAAACTATCTGAGATGGAGAGGATCGATTGAACAGGTCAAGAGTAAAATTTTGCATTTTCCCATAATTGTTTCGAGGGGCAAAAAAACAACCCAGCATTTTCCATTAGGTTACGATGCAAATTTTACAATGATAACCTCGTCCAACCATATATTACTTAGATTTTTTAGGTTAATAAGACACAAACAATTTACAATTTTCAAAAATTGCTAATTAAATATTCTTGAGATTTGGTGATAATACAGTATCTATACACTAATTGAAAGGTCGATGCGTTGCGCAGGTTATTTTTGAAATTGGTTTTCTGACACATTGTTTATCTTTTGAATCATGTTTATCTGGTTATGAATTTGAATTTGACATTACGTTTTTTTTTTTTTTTCAAATTTCGATATTTTGATTTATTGCTATTTGTATTTTATTAAATACGATTGTCTTAGTAATAGTTTTGATTGACATAATATATTATCATATATTCATTGTAGTATTTAATGCAATGTTCAATTAATAAATAATATTTTATTTTAATTGCATATAAATATTAATATTGTATGAAAAAACGATATTTTATTATAAGTTTTTTTATATAGTGAACAAAAGAATTAATAATAGTGATTTGTTTTTCATTATTACACACAGTTGAAAGGCCCGCGCATTGCACGGGTTGTTTATGAAAGTGGATTTGACACAAAAAATAAATTAATTAATAAATTAATTAAAAAACGTAATGATGATGAAATATTTTAGTGATAGGATTCCTTTTCAAAGCAAGAAGAAGAGGAGTTACAACACTCTTCTTAAAACAATTTGGGACGTAATAATAGAATTGAAATAACAATTTTGCCCCTCTTAAAATTAGTTGTTGCTGCCCATTGCTTTGAGGTCCAATAGTTAATCTTCCATCATTTTAAAGGTTGCCCAGCACCATGAAATGAGCAGAAATTAAAGAAAATTAAAAAAAAAAAAAAAATACTTGTCATTCTTCGTCACCAACACCAACTCTATTCACCACAAAACACATATTGGCTACAAAGTCCACAACGAAAACATGTATAACACTTTGCAACTTTTTGATAATAAAATATGTTTCATTGATGAACACTTTGTAATATAACATTGTTTATATGACAGAGAAAAACAAAATAAAAAGGATAATATTTCAGTTTTTTTTTTTTTTTTCAATAGTTCATACTGTGTGCACAAAAAAAAAAAAAGTGTTCATTAAATTATCCCAAATGTTACCCCCATCAATGCTCACTGTGACCATCACTGCCAAAGGTTGACTGCATAATAAAAGAATCAAAACTGAATCAATTTACATTTAGAAATAAATCAATAACAATATAAAATTACATAAACAAACAATGGTTTAAAATAAGCACCTGTGAGTAGGGCAATAGCTGGTTACACCTTGGAATGATCACTTCCGGTTGCTCAACAAGTGGTGTATAGGTTTCTGTTGTATAGGTGGCAGTTGATGTTGAAGCATTCTCAAGCCCGATATGTTGCATAAATTCCAGACTCTAATTAAGTAAGTTTGTACAGGACAAATTAAAAAACAAAAAAACATAGAAGAATGAAACTTACAAATCCTGTCTTCTTAAAGATTAGAAAGGAAGAAGACACCAGTTGTGCATGCGCAAAGTATGTGTATAGAAACAAAAACTCGAAAGAAGCCAAGAAGTTAAACCGCATTAGCATCGTATGGAAATCGAGTCTAAACATTAGGCAGCAATTCATAGCAACAATTACAAACACTTGAAGCACCAATACAGCAAACAGAGCTACAGTTAGTCCCCAATAAAGTAGATTAATTAGCACAGTTAACCAAACTCACAGCTTAAACACTCCCTAGCCTTCTCCACCGTCACATCTTCAACACAATCTTCCCCACAACTATCCTGAACACGTTAATAATGAACAACCCAGTTTAATCTTTACACTTTATTCTGTTAAATATCACCAGAGAGACTAACAATAAGAATTTAAACAATAATAAAATACCATAGTCGCATTGTTATTCTCAACTTTGTTGGTGTTGTTCTGGTTGTGGTTATCTTCACTGCCCTCATCTTCTTCAAAACCAAGCTTTTCATCCATATTCGAGTCATTTGATACTTCTTTATCAACTATTGCAGAGAAAAATAGAACTCAAATAAATACACAGAAATTAATATAACATTAGACAGACAGTCAAGTTTTAATTGCAAAGAGGAAGAATGTATGGTCCAGAAATATACGTCTAAATCAACAGATTTGAGGACAGAATCTGGTATTTTGACTGGCTCCTCCCTCCTTGGTGGATCTTTTGTTCTGAATGTGCATGTAGACCACTCACTGTACATTCCTTTCCAAGTATATCTTTTACCATCAAATTCCAATTTACTATTGCAAATTGGGCATCTCCCAGGCGATCCATAAACCAGCATGTCTTGGTTGTTTCAACAAAATAAAAAACATTCTTAAAATGATAAGAATCTCAACCCACATACATGGTTTATATATAGATGAAAAATATGTAAATTAGTGGATGTTCTAATTGAACTCACCATTTACTGACAACAACAGGATCTGGGCCAGAGGAGTCTTGGTCATTGGCTTCAAGAATCTCAACCATTTGTTCAATGGAGAGATTAGCCTCAATAGCTTTACAGAATTCTTCAAACTCCACATCTATAACATCAGATTCTCCAGCTTTTCCATTAGTCTTGCCATTGTCATGGTCTTGCTTGGCCTTCTTTGGAGATTGCTCAAAAGAAATCCTAAAAGCTTGCACTGTCACATTGGAACGTCATTAAGTGATAAATAAGTGAGTCATTCAAAATGGTATAAGAAATTTATTCAGCTACCTAGAGATTCAAAATTTCAGAGAGATGAGTTGACACATGTTATAAATAGATAAACAAATAATGACAAAGAAAAGATTACCCTAATTCAAACTTATAATAATACCTACAAATTCCAAAGTTTAACAATCCACAAATAAAAATCTGAATTTGATTAAATGAACATCACAACATTAAAATATAAATAAAATATACATCTCACCTCAAGATGATAAGCTGCTTCAGAAGTCAACCCAACCGTGGCGACAGCTAATCCTATCAATCCTCCCTACATAGCACAACAAACATCCTAAATAAAATGAAAAATAAGACCTTAATATATACAGTACCGTAAACAGTGAGTAATAACAGGACTTGTACCAAAATTACACATCTATCTCTCATTCCAGTTACTGAATGTCATAAATCATATTTTCATATGAATTTCAAACTTCTTACTTCTAGCATAATAATTCAGTATTTTCCACTATAAATTACAAATTTAAAGTTAAATCTGGCATGCATAATCTTGTAATTCATAAGCATATAATATTGTACTTTACTAGAACCTCCACATAGCAATTTAAATTACAAATTTAATGTTAAATCTGGTATCTGGTAACAACCACCAATCACTTCAATCAAATAAAAAAACTCACAACACGCTCACAAGTCTCAGAAGACTAAACAAAAATATAAGATTCTAGTACCAAGCAGAAGGGCCACTAAAGAAGAATAAATGGCAATGGATCAATACAAAATGCCATATCACAAAAATTTGCACAACTACCAACCTTCATTAGTATCACGTTTAAAACAAAAAACAAATAATCAGTGAGACCCACCACAATTATCAGAATTACAATCACGAAATAATTATTGGTTTGGAGATATCATAATAGTAGTACACTCCCAGCTGAGTTAATGACATGGAGCATTGCAATACTACAAAAAGTAGAATATAAAAATGTAAAAGTATAAAAAACCCAATCCCAACAAACCAAATTTGATTAATTCATTACCTTTTTGAGGCGTATCATTCTCATCATCCGGCTCTGAAACATTGAAACATCAACAAAAGAGACAGCTCATTAATTGTTATCATGCACGCTATATTGAAATAAAAACAAAATCCCAATTCTTAGAAGCCAAAATAGTAACCTTTTTCAGGCTCCAGATTCTGACCTTCATACTCTGCAACATCAATAGTAAAATTATCAGGTGGTGTTGCTTGTGCCACATCAGTTTTAGCATCAACGGGCGTGGTCTCTAGATCAGGCGATGAAAACTCTTGGGAGCTGAAAAATAAAAACCTAAAAGCTAGACCTGAATCTCCAACTGGGAAGATGAAATTTCTCTGCAGCTTTGGTGGGAAAATGAGAGAGAGCGCGAAACTGACTTTGGGCAAACCTGTTTTCTGGTGAATGTGAAAGGATTAACACGTTTCAAGCGTTTGCATGTGAACGTAAATGGTCTCAGTTTACTTGAAAATTAATCAAGTTTTGAAAGGACCTTTGATGCCCCAGTTATATGATACCATATGTCTAATAACATTTTATGATGCCAAGACATTTGATGCCCTAATTACATGAAGCTATTTGTCTCATAATATTCCACCATATCACCGGGGATGTCTGGGACAATTTGTATATATCTCAATCAATCTTTCAAGTCTTAAAGTTAACAATCGGGTAAATCCCTTTAATAGTCACTTCTATTAGCAATTCAGGTTGATTGAACTTAGGACCTCTTGAGTAATATACTCAAGAGTCCTAGTTGACAGTTGAATCACCCAGTGATGGTTAGATTGAATTATATATTACTTCAACTTAAATGTATATTATTTCTCTTGCAAATCAGTGTCATAACAAATCATGTACCAATAATTTATCGTCATCTAAAATAATTACGATTGATTTGTCAATTAGAATATTTATTCTAATATGTAGAAGAAAAAAACTATTGTCAAGAATTCTTGTTACATAATTTCTATTTTCTCTTTAAAAGAAACATGTTATATTTTTCTCTAATTCTTCTTGCCCATCAAAGCTTATTTGAAGTCTATCCAATAAATCTTTATCACAATCTCTTTCTAGTCTTTTCAATGCACCGTAAATAATGAACTTTTCTTCCTAATGGAAGACCATTAGCATACTGTTTGACCAATGTGGACTAATATATTAACCACACATATATAATACTACACCAACAACCCCTTCTCACAAATTTTCTTTCATAATCTTGACGTAGCAGTTTGCAATTAGTTAGTTCACAACGGGTTTCATTAATTAATTACGAGCTAGCCAATTGGGAGCTAACCAATTG
Source organism: Pistacia atlantica (assembly GCA_026229545.1). Lineage (NCBI taxonomy): Eukaryota > Viridiplantae > Streptophyta > Magnoliopsida > Sapindales > Anacardiaceae > Pistacia > Pistacia atlantica. Next base: position 24,108,743 of record CM047905.1, read on the forward strand.
TGAGCTGCCATGTCAGGGTCATGAGAAAAACTTTGTGAAAAAAACTGTTGATATAGTATTATTCTTTTATTTATTTATTTATTTATTTATTTTGGTCTATTTAAAGAGTGAGGTAATGATTAAAAAAAAAAAACTATATTTTTTGGGTCTTTTTAAAGAGTGATGTTAGATCTACAACTTAATCTCACAACTATCAACGTAAAAGCTTGTCATTGTTCAGCTTGCAAAATAGGTCCCGTCTATCTATTTACGAGCTAACCAATAACAAGTTACCACGTCGAGAGTTATAAGAAAATGTTATGAGAGAGAGTTGTGGATCTAACATTATTGTTTTTCAAAAAGTATTGGTATGCTGTAAATATCAATGTTCGACCGATTCTCTAATACTAAATAAAACTATGTCATGCATTTTTTGTGTTAATATTGTATAAAAACAAAAAAAACAAGAATTTAATTCAAAGCCCTCGGGAAGCTAATAGTCTTCATGTCAAGAGTCTTATTTCATTAACGTTTATTAGAGTTAGAGGAGTTAATCATAGTATTTTTGACGATAGAATATGAATATAGGGGACTGAAAAACAAGGGGTAAAATAATTATATCAACCATGAGATAATTAAATTAAAATAGCAATATTTAAAGTAAAAATTACAACTTGAATACTATTATTTTAATTTTATTAATTCCTATCTTTCTCTCTCTTTTCCCCAAAGAGTTGCATACAAACCAATAACTATCAATATTGCTCCCGGAATTCTGAAATAATTGAAATTAAATTAATTAGTTAATTATGAAAAATGATAGACTGATCAACAATAGTAATTAATAATTAATTCAAGAAATTAATTAAAATTTAAACATACCCCCCCAAGTGCAGGGCATCTCCTAAAATTAGAAGTCCCATAATGGCTGAAATTATTGTCGCTAAAGGTCTAAATGTTGTCATGAAAACTGGACCTCTCCTTCTCACCACCAATGTTTGAACATAAAATGTTATTCCAATTATCATTATTCCCTACACACACACACACACACACACACACACAACAACAACAACAACAATATATATATATATAATGAAATTAGGGCACATATTAAAGATGATTCTTTTCTCTCCTTAATTATAAAAAAAGAAAATATATTGAATTTAGTAATTGTTAGTAATTCCTATAACATGATAATGAGGTTGAAGTGGTTTTCTTTTCTAGTAGCTTATGCTTTCTTTAGGCCTTCTTAAAATAAAATTGATATTGAGAGTGTATACGAATAAGAAAATTATTGAAACAAAGAATTTAATCATAGTTTGAGTCTTAACAAAAAAGAAAATGTTACAAAACAAATGTTAACTATATTATAAGTCAATTTTTCATATCTATTCATCCATTGTCTTAAGTCACGTCAGTTTGTAAGCGAAAATTTGTGTATTAAATTCATATTAATTAAAATAATAATGTTTATTTTGATGTAATTGAATAGAGGCCTCGATTTTGAGACAAGAGCTAAAGCAATTACCTCAATTACCTACCTTTTTAGCTCATCATGTGGTTAGATTTACACATTAACAAAATAATCACAACCCTAACCCTAACAAGTGATAAAAATACGTTATCAAAATTAATTTGACATAAAAGTTTGAGAGGCTTACATTAAAAATAGGACCAAGAAGAGCAATGTTCCAGGACAATCTCCAAGAATGGGGTTCAAGAACTTGAATTACAGCTATGATTATTGCAAATAAACCTCCAGTTAAGCTTGAGTGTAATGTAAGAGTTATTAGTGCTGGGTACTTCATGATAGCTAAAGCCTGTATATTTTTCCATAAATAACATTAATACTAGTTAAACGATTGTCTATATATTATCAAAAATCTAGATCACGTTTATTAGCATTAGGGATGACAGTTTAACACCGTCTATTAATACTAAAAGACAAAATTCGGTCTACCAATGATTGATATTTGTAAACCAAGTTCATATATTTTTTCCGCATTTAAGAAATTTTGAAGTATAATCAACACAGAAATTGAAAACCTTATATATAGAATCATGGATATTGAGAAGAAAATTTTGTTATTAATTTATATCATTAATCACCTGTAAAATGTAGAATGCTGCCATTGCAAAGCATGCAAATAAAAGGAAAATAGAACCCTTAATCCAACTATCTCCATGTGGAATAAATCTTTTATTCTCATAATGATGAAAATTATCTTTATGAGATGAAACCACCACAATTCCTTTGTAAAGAGCCAGCATTGCTGCACCACCAAAGGCAACAAGGCTGCCCAAAATCTTTGCCTGAGTGCTAAGCTTACAAATGTCTACCTTCTCCATCCTGAAATATATATATAATATATAACAAAAATTTGTACACATTTTTGTACAATTTATTAGAATTATATTATTCATGTACCTACACAGAACGCCTAAGATAAAAGTGATCGATGGTACTAAATTTAACATGGTGGCTACCAATGCTGGTGATGTGTATTCAAGTCCTAAAAAAAGCAAAGTTCTTGCAATCCCTGTTTTATATATATATAGCGTAAAAAAAGAAGCTTTAGATACTTAATATGTTAATTATTGTTAAGAAAGTTTAACTAGGTTATTTAATAAGAGTTTAATGTTAATCATTTTATATTCATACAAAGAGATGAATACAAAGTGACGTGACATTACTCTTTAAATAACAATTAATTAGTTGATTTTATGTATGAGCAATGTTATGTTTACAATTGAGTTGTACAAATGAGTCACACAAATAACAAAAAACAAAAGACAGAGTAATCATTTTACATAAATTTTGTGTATGACTTAGTTGGAAGCAAAAAATTCTTGTTTGTATAATCACTCTACCATTTATATTTGAACAATGCTATGGTTACAACCGAATCATACAACCAGACAAAAAATATAGAATAGAGTAGTCATTTTATATGAATTTTGTAAAATTTTTGTTAGTTGTATGACTTAGTTGTAAGTATAGCATTATTCTTTATATTTTACCACATCACTTTATGTATAAATATTTGTATGGAAACCTTGTAAGTGTAGTATTATTTTAATAGTAAACTCTAAAAAGTTTTCATGCGTATAATATTAGAAAGATAGATGACAAATTGATCAAGCCCGACCAAAGACCAAATAGATACCAAATGGGTCAACTCAAACTCACATAGAGAGATATAAATTTCAAATGTAAGAACATGAAATTTCAAACTTGAGACTTTAACACTGATATCAAATCTATAACAATGATTACCCTTTTTTTTTTTTTTTTTAATATTGTTCCTATTTGATTAAACTGCATTGAAATGACGTTTATGCCCCTAGACCGTCTAACACCCTTGCTAACCTCCATTAGGGGTAATAGTACCACGTTCCAAAAATACTGGATGAAAATGATATTCCATCAAAAATTATGAATGAATATGATATTGTCCAGGCAGGTTTTGTGTTTTACAAATACAACCCCTTCTTCAGCTTCAATGCTTCTTCGCCAAAGCCTCACAGCTCTCACTCGCCAATGTCGCCATCTCTCCACTTCCTCTTCATCCACCAAAATCCCACTTCTCTACACGCACACAAATGACAACCAAAACGACGCTGTCACTCTCCAACTCCTCTCGTGGGGGAGAGGCGCCTCAGGCCAGTTGGGCGGTGGCATTGAAGAAGTGAGACTCTACCCAGCCCCAGTTGCAAACCTCATTCTTTCTCTACCCTTTACCATCTCCCAAACTCCCGGCCGACTTGTTCAGAAAGATTCTGAAGTGGGTTCGATTTCAAGTTTGAATACTTCATGTGGGTTGTTTCATAGTGGGTTGGTTGTGGATGGAAAGCTGTGGGTTTGGGGGAAAGGAGATGGTGGGAGACTTGGTTTTGGGCATGAAAATTCTGTTTTTGTGCCTAGTTTGAACGCTTATTTGGGTGTTGATCCTGTTCAGTGCGTTGCTCTTGGTAAAGTTCACTCTGTTGCTTTGACTTCACTTGGGAAGATTTTCACTTGGTCAGTGAGTAATTAACAACTCTGCATTCATTATTTGTTCATTGATTGAGTGTTTGTTTGGTGTGAAGGTTTAAACATCGTTTGCTTAGGCGTAAATTAGCAAGCTTATATAGTTATTAGAAGTGTATGTATGGTTGAGTAATCAAAGGTTAAAAAGTGTTTTTTTCATAAGAAGTAAATTAGCAAAAAGGCATACAAAAATAATCACTTTTATTTATGATTTGCAACAAGATGTTTTGTTTGGAGTCCATACAAATTATTGATCTTAAATTTGGAGTGATGAATCTTGCAAGGGTAATGTAATACTCTAACCAAAATTTTCTTGGGTATGGTAATTTAATATTTTTAAAAGAGCTTATTGGGGAAGTTAGTTGACATGATGTAGCACTCTCCTTGAATTGCAACCAAAGGACTAACAAAACAGAAAGCAAAAGAGCTTTTATCAATAGATGGAATCACATTTGATCAACAGAGCATTTTTCCTTTCTTATTTAGTAAAATGGAGATGTTGAAGCAACTAAGTATCGTTATTCAAGATTTAGAATATAACTATGTCAGTTTAACTGGTTGGCCTGATAATTAATGATGTTCTTGTGCTTGATTGGATAAATATCAAGAAAAGAGAGTTGTGTGCACATATTCATCACATTGTTGTGTTCACTTACGTGTTTTTAGCCTGATAATAAAGGGCTCTATCATTAAAAGTTTGCAGGGGTTATGGTGGTTTTGGTGCATTTGGACATTCTGTCTATCATAGAGAGTTGTTTCCTAGATTGGTGAAAGGTTCTTGGAATGGGAAAATACGGCACATCGCAACCAGTGGAACACATACTGCTGCAATAACTGAATCAGGTTGTTCTTCTTAACTGACCCTGTTTTTTGTATGGAAATTCCTTCACATGTGTATAGTATTGGGTTTGCATTTTAGATATAGGCTGCTTAACCTGGACTAAATTTATATGAATTTTGATTTGCGACCTTTGGAAACAACCCTCTTGAGTCTTGAACTCATAATGTGGAAAGCATATCAATCTAGTACTGCAGAACAAATTAAATGGAAAATATTTCAAATGTCTGTGGGTTTATGTATTCTTCCATTTATGGGTTTCTAGTTGTTCTTTATGAGAAGATGATTCATATTGCCTTCATATTTGTTATGGAAAGAATAAAGAAAGAGGGCTGTCAAATATCTTAATTCGTCTATTATTGAATATAGGGGAACTTTACACTGGGGGTCGAGATGAAGGAGATGGAAGATTGGGCCTTGGTCCTGGTCGAGGCCCTAATGAGGGAGGTGGACTCAGTATCCCTTCTAAGGTCAAAGCATTACCTGTACCTGTGGCTGCTGTTTCTTGTGGTGGCTTTTTTACAACAGTGCTGACAGAGGAAGGGCAACTTTGGAATTGGGGAGGTAAAGATATCAACTCTTTTGTCTTATTTTCTCTCCTTATCTCTACCCAATTGCAGTTTAGTTACTTTAATTTATTTGTTCGGAAAAGTTTTCAACTTTGATGAAATTCCATTTATCGTTGCTTGTGGAACATTACAATGACATCATATTACACATTTTCATGTCTTCTGCTCAGCAAGTTCTAACTATGAGCTTGGAAGAGGTGATAAGGTTGGTGGTTGGAGACCCAAGCCAATTCCTAGCCTTGAAGATGTTCGTATCATTCAGATAGCAAGTGGTGGCTATCACTCCCTTGCATTAACTGGTAAAATAATTGCTTTATGATTGCTGCGGCAACCTTATGAAATCCATCCCTCACTTGTCACCCCCTCCCTCCTATTCTAGGCTGTATACTATAATTGATATTCATTTTTATGTATAATTTCAGATGAAGGCAAAGTTCTTTCTTGGGGATATGGTGGACATGGTCAGTTGGGTCATTCTTCAACTGAAAATCAGAAAGTAACTGTGGTGATCGAGGCTTTAGCTGATGAGCGTGTAGTCTACATCGCTTGTGGGGGCTCATCCTCAGCAGCCATAACAGGTAAGAAGAATTAAATGGTCTTTGATATTTCCATCACCCTTCAATCCTACAATCTTCCAAAGTATCTATAGTTATCCGATCTCATAATAGCACAAAAATGAGGTTTGAGGGTATCTTTTATTATTCAACTAAGTTGAAAGATATTTAAGTTTAATAAAATCAAATATTTAGATATCATTATAGAACAATAATTTTATATGCAGATCAAATAAATAAAACTCATGATTATATGTTTGATAATTTGCTATATATTCAGATAAAGGGAAGTTGTACATGTTGGGATTCCTGGGTTGCCAGAGGTACAACCGTGTCCTGTTGAAGTCAAGTTTCTAACGGAGGATGATGGATTGGAACCCCACAAGGTGTTATCGGTTGCAGTTGGTGCATCTCATGCCATGTGTTTGGTTTCAAGTTGAATTGGAAGGAAATCACATTAACAACATTTTACAGATAATTTGAAAATGCTACAACCTAGGAAGGAAACTCTTGTAACATCAATACAAATTAATGATCATTTGAAACTCTTGTAAAACCTGGCGGTTGCAATGATCATTAATTTTGAAGAGAAGCTCAGGGGATAGCCACTATACCTTCATTGCATCAAAGCAGAGATTGCATCGATGATAAAGTATTATGTCATGAAATAAAAATAGGAACAAGCGGAGAGTTAGGATACTCGGTGGATTGGGAAAATGATATTCCATTAGTTGTAGGGTTATGTCAAAGTTACACTAATGAAGGATGAAGTTATTTTTCCTGTTAAATAGACTCCATGAAGCTTGTAAAACTCACAGATAAATAATTTTGATTGAACAAGATACATGTATGGAAACTGTAGGATAAAAACTGGTAGGGATTTCAAAATTAGCTATAACAAAAAACCATTAGTACAAGGCAACATATGCAGTGAAAATCAAATTTATGGTGACGAATACTGTTTAGATTTATTCAGTAGATTAAAAGCGTCTGAGACTCTCTATATTTGGTTGCTTCCGATATTTAGTGGATTAAAATGGGCATAACTAGATCTCAATGAGTTCTGTTATACATGGTCCTCTTCTCTTAAAAGGTGACAGAGAGAGTGTGACTTGGCTCTAGATATGCTAATTCGGTTAAAATTCATCAATCTGAGTAAGAACAGGCAGTGTGATTTTGGTATTTAGGAGGTCCCTTTATCACCTTTGGGGCAAAACATAGTGATTTTACCGGGAGCTCTGAGTTAAGTTAGGGGAAAATTGGGTAGAAGACACAACAAAGGCAAATCTATGTACTTTCACTGGTATTTTTAACTGAAATTTGATGCACTTTTCTGTGATAAAAAGAAACGACACCAGGCGGTGAAAGTTTTGGTTTCAATTGTGAAAGAAAATGAAGAATTATAACTCTTCTAGCTGATCAGTTCCATTTCAGGATGGAGTATATAAGTTCTATACAAATTAATCCCTAAAGTTTTGACAAATCTCCAAAAACACCCTGAACTTGAAAGTCGATGTGTTTATGTTGTCTTGAGAATTTTTTTTCTTTTATCATCCATTTTTATAATTAATGTGATTGGTGATTAAACTGAATATCTATGTAGTATACATACATTGATTTGTGATATCGTTAATGTGGTATCCCATGGTTACATAGACTTTTTCGTTTTTGATGAAGTTCAAAGGTAGAACTCGCCTTAATGTTGATAGATCTCATAGAAGTTAAGCTAGATAAAAACTATCACATCACTGGAGAACATCAATTTACACAAAACTTATGTGATTTAAATTTTATTTCTCTTCATCTCTCTCAACTAAAGTTATATAAACATCAAGAGAATTTATGATACAACTCATATATACCACATGATCACCCAAGAAGTAAATATTTCATGTTATATATATGCACGTCCTAAATTCCATAATTTTTTATACAGATAATGTGAGATGACTCGTATTCTAAGTTTTTTCCAAGACCGATCAGACAGGGAACCGACAGCCTTTTCGGTTCAGTTGAGGTTCAGGGGGTATTTGCTATATTTTAAACATATAGGGGTTAAAAATTTTTAGGTGTGTTTTTGGAATATTTCAAAACTTTAGGGACTAACAAATTTTTTGGGAAAATATATAAAATTTTTGGGGACTAATTTGTAATTTTTTTAGGAGTATTTTTTTAATATACTAGAATTTGAAGACCAATTTTAAAATTTTAAAATTTTTTGGATAACTGGTGTTGTCGGTATGATCGGTTGGACGGACCAATCAAACCGTAAATCTGGTCTTTGATTGGGTTAAGATCTGGTTTGGTTTTCAAAATATTGGGCTTCGTTTGTTTCAATTTTCAGAACACTACTTTTAGTATTCCCAAAAAAGTTAAACAGTAAAATACCCAAAAACTTTGGCTCCGTTTGATTCAAAATTTGGGGGTTTTGAGAAAAGTTTTTTGAAAAAAGTTAAAAAAAAGTTGAATTGGGCAGGTATTACGATGTAGGATTTATAAATTACTAAAATACCCTATATATTTATTTTTTTACAAAATACCCCCTATAATAAAACATTAAAAGTTAACAAAAATACCCCTAACCTACCCTCAAACACCCCCAGTTGGCCACCACCACCGGAGGTGGCCTATGGGCGCATGACCATGGATCTTGATCACGAGATAACCTTTTCCACTATACTGGAGGCAAGAGATCACTCGGCCGTATTTGCTCAACAAGCTATTAGGTCAACGACGCTTGTTGGTCGCTGATCGACAGCATCATCTCGGCCACGATAGCTTGATCTAGTTCCCCAGGCCATCCACCGTGGATTTGGCCGGAAAAGGAAAACTAGATCGAGCACACCACAGCATTCACCGGTAGTGTACCATCCTACCAGATTCGGCCATTTTCCGGTGGTGGTGGCCGGAATCGTAAATGTGGATTATTGGGGTGTTTTTATAATTTTAAAAAAAATATTTAGGGGTATTTAATTAAATTATCAAATTTAAGGGGGTTTAAAAAAGGTTGAATAATATTGGGAGTAGTATTAAAAAATCGAGTTTTTGGGTATTTTCTTGTTTAAGCTTTTTTGGGAATCTTAAAAGTAGTATTCCCAAAAGCTAAACAAACAAGAAGCCTTTGATTTTTGGGAATACTACTCCCAGTATTATTCAACTTTTTTTAAACCAGAAAAAGAAAACCCACCGCCGTCTCCTTCTTCCTCCTCG